>JAUUDZ010054399.1:0-10412 GCA_032361705.1 Panulirus versicolor | reverse complement strand
TGTGTATGTATATGTATGTATACATTGAAATGTATATATATGTATATGTGAGTGTCTGGCCATTTATGTATATACATGTGTATATGGGTGGGTTGGGCCATTCCTTGTCTGTTTCCTTGCGCTACCTCACTGACGCGGGAGATGGTGATTAAGTATAATAAAATGCTGAACATAAAAAAATATATACATATATCCCACGTGATAATAAACACATTGTTTCATTGTTGAAGCTCCCTCCCACTCCGTCCCATCCTCATTATCTCACACTTAACTGAACTGAATCCCACCATCCAATCATCTGACCAATTTTGGTGTTTGTCCAGGTCCCCCTATAAGCTGATGTGATCATCATATTTTATTCTTCTCATAACCCTGACACTGTCCACAAACATGTTTAGATTCGATTCCAGTCTAACAGGCAATTCATTTACATATACCATGAAAGCAGTGGGCCCAAGATCAAGCCCCGTCACATGTCACTTTTAACCCCATTCCACTTCAAGGTTGTATCTCTCATCTCTCCCCTCCAATAAGGAGCCCACCCATTATTCCTGCCTGTAGCTCTTCCTTTTTTATCAATCTCTGGTAAGGAACAGTGTCAAGAGGCATTCTGGCAATCCAAAAACACAGTGCAAAAGCATGTGATCACATGAGGCACAAGGGGCTAAGAGTTGTCTGGACTCACCAAGGGGAGTCTAAATTTCAGAACCATGATGCTCAGCTTCCAATTAATTTGGCCATTATATGACAACTGAGACTTCTAAATTATCAAACAGTGGCAGGAGACAAGTTGATGAAATTCTGCTGTTTGATTTCTAATAATTACATATATTTCTAACACTCTGGAGAAACACAAACATAGAGCCAGTAAATAAATCATAAAAATTATAAATATGAGAAGAAATACATAACTTTTGAACACCATACATGGTTTACCAAATGTGTTTAGTCAAAATATATCAAAAGTTTATTCTGCACGGCAATCTGTATCATACCTAATACAGTCCACCACAACCCATATCTAACATCACCTGGTCACACCAAATATCTTAAATGCTGTCTAATATTAAGAAAATAAGAAGTAATTACATCAATGAAATATTCACAAGTGTGTGACCTACCACTCACCTCCAACGGTCAATTTTGTCATGAGGCACCAAGTTGGGAATGACTAAAAAGCCATTTTCTTCATAGAACGATCTCTGAGCTGGTGTAAGCTTTGGGTTGTTTAGGGTGTACTGGAACTCTGCATAATTGTTTCCCATACCAATACTTAGGGAGCTTGAAACTGGCCGAGCAACCTAGTAACTAGTTAAGGATAATAGAAGCTATATCATTACCTGCTGGTACTTGTGAACATTAAACAGAGAAAAGCTACATTTCCTGTTATGGATTCCAATGAAGTGGGCATCAATGGACTCCTTATACTTAATGGAAGAGATTTAGAATGGGGGTGCATGATTTGGAGCATTGTTTTTCTCTATAAAGGAAAGGGCTATGAGGATCAGGTAAAATGCAAGGTAAAAGTAAGTGAAGCACTAACATAAATCAACAGAACCTAAGAAAGTCTCATTAATTCCACCTAAGGGATGATACTTACCATAATATTCAGTATGACAGTCAAAATATACCAAAGTTTTATCATCATCCTACTTCTGCCATAGTGGATGCATGCAGGTGGGGAATATAAACACAGTGAACATTAAACACGCTTACTAAAATGCAAACATAACTCACTTTTTTCTTTTTCAAGCAACATAAAATATATGGAGACTTGTGTCGCCAGAAAAAGTCAGGCAGGTTTTTAATATATCCTCTTGATTTCTAGAAGTGTTTCCCTGACTCTTAGCCCAAATTTTTCCCGATCATCTGAGCCCTCGAGCACTCCCCACAATCAGTATCTATCACCATAGGATAAAATGTAATGCTCATAATCATGTTCCTGACATAAAACACTTTAAATAAGTATGCTAATTTTTTTTATATGCATTTATTCTAGATTCATGAATCATTTGTTATAACCCTACACAAAAACTTTATCAAGAAACTACATACAGATTTTCTTTTCAAGCATTACAATTACCAATCTCAACAACAACAAAATCTGAAAGAATTCTACATATGTGTCCAGTCATCAAAGAAATAACTGCAAACTACTGCACTGCATTAGAAGAAGTAAGAACAAGAAGTTATCATAATACCTTTGAAAAAATTACTGAATGACCAGCCAATGAAAGCTTCAAGTCACTGTCCTTTAATGAAAAAGACAACACTTAAAGTAAGAAATATTGCTTAGAAGGATTTATACACACAATATGTCACCCATGAAATCATGGGTGGGTGGTCTGAAGCTAAGGTCAAGCACTTAACGGCAAATAAAAATTATTTTGGCTAAATTAGTTTATCTGTGGTATAAAATGTACTATTATCTTATTTCATCTAAAGCTATGTGCACTTTGTGGATTTTGGCTGAAAGAAATTCAGTTAAACAAACTTATTTCAGTAAGCACAGTATGAGCAAGAAGGGAAAAGTAAAATGAAAAAGATGGCCCAGAAATTTTTTAAAAATTCTGATCTGTGCAAGATCATCAGATGATGCATGGTAAGATTATGGCCAATGGTAAGTTTTTTTCTTCCAAATACTGCAGTCATTTTGGCCTCTCTCCATCTCATCCAGTCAGATATTATCAACAAGCATTATCCACCTGCATACTGGGAAGCTTCATGATAACTTTGCAGTGAACCAGCAATTCAGTGGCAGTTGAGTTTCAATCCAATGACCTAAGTTGAGGTTTTTTCTTTCTGCCTCACCTGCATGTGGATATAAGTCACAAACACACTATCTCTTCACCTCACACTTAACATCACCAGGGACACATCCATGTTGGGGGAAGGGGTAATCCCCCTTAAGCAATAAAGTAAATGGTAAACTTAATGATTTATTATATTTTTACAATTATTCTAGGCCTTTTAGTCACTTGAAAGGAAAATCAAATGTATGTCAACTGTTTCAGTGATTTCACTTGTGACCAATGAAACATATGAATCTAATTCAACACCTTTCAACAACAATGACACATGTTTATAATACAAAAAGTTTCTCTGTCTGCAAAAGCATGATAATTGTTAATCTTTTCTCCTGATCAAAACTCCTGCAATTATGACTATCACCTGATCTATATTATCAAATTTCATAAGTTTAGTCTCATTCAAAAAATGGTCATCATAATCCTAAAATACTTCCTCCTCTACAACAGATCTATTTAGTTTTATGAGAATTAGACTAATATTAGTGATTCACATTAATACCCAAATAATGCAAAACATTATAGGTTTTTTTTAAGATACAATGTGTTCTTATATACCCCTCATGTTCTGAGCTTTCCATCATTTCCTTGGCAAATTCGTAATCTACCCTCTCCCTTGACCGAGTCCAGCATGTGCTCCTGGAAACAAACATAATTCACACAACTCATTCATTGTAAATCTGGATGTTTTTGCAGTGAAATGCTAGTTCTGCCATTTGGTAAAATCTCATCATAAGTACTCATTAGTACTCTCTCTCTCTCTCTCTTAAAGCCTTCAACAAAGAACCACAGCTCACTGCAAAGGAAATCAGATTTGCAAGTGGATAGAAAAATGGCTCTCAGACAGGAAACAATGAAGGATATAATATGGGGAAGCATCTGATGTGACAAATAGGGTACCACAAGGCTCAGTCCCATACTTTTCACTATCTACGTCAACAACCTGTAAATAAAACTCACAGAATTTCAAAATGTGCCACAACACAAACCTAGAAAATACAGAAGTCAAGGATGATTGCCTAAAAACTCAAGAGGAATTTGGAAAACTGATGGAAGGATCCAAAACATAGTAAATGGATTTCAACATAGAAAATTGCAAAGAGATAAATCAAATACAAAATGCTTGGTTCATTATTATCAAAAGGAGAAGAAAAAGACCTTGGAGTGGTTATCAGTAATGACCTAAAATATGGGAAACAATGCCTAGCAAGATGCTAAGATTCAGAGCTAGATATATAAAGTATTAAGCAGATAACAAAATACTCGTCCTTTATGATGCCCTAGTCAGACCTCACTCCAATTATGCTGTTTAATTCTGCTTGCGTAACCTCATCAAACACTAAAACAATCTCAGAGATGAGCAAACAAATCAATCCTGTAACTTAGATATAAGCCTTATTAAGTGATAGGAAAGGTTCAACGACCAAAAATTATTCCCTCTAAAACAAAAGACTAGGAAATGAAAAAAAGTTTTCCAAATCTTAAATAATTCTGACAGTATAACTTTAAAAATTTCTTCAATTCTGACAAAGATTCATTTGCTAGAAAAAACAATATAAAGATTAAAGAATGATGTATCAGCAACATGGGCAAACATTTCTTCTGCAGCAGAGTGGGAGAACAGTGGAATAAAACTACCTCCAAATCTAGTAAATTCAAACACCACTAATACTACGACTAGACAAATTCTTTGATAACAATGGTTATTGTTACAAATCCCTGCTTCAAGAAGAGATATTCATATCCTATCCTTTTTCACTGTCTAGCTCCAGTGTAACTAAACCGTTAGGGAATTTTTCCCATTCAAAATTTCCCGATAGAATTTCCTTAGCAATTTGTTTTCTCCATGCTACATGGTGTCTTCTCAGTATCTTTTCTTATTTTTCCTTGCCTGCAGTTGTACCTAAGGAAGATGTAGAGAGAAATGGATCAACAATGCTTCCTACAACCACCATGCTTGCAAATACCTCACTGGTCAGGTATAAAACATAAGTAAGAGCGCATAACCTGCAAAACGATAAGCATAAGGTCATAGATATGTATTATCATACATTTCCTTACATTACCAAACAAAAATAAGGCAATAGTAAACAACGCCACTCAAAAGGATACAGGAGCTTGCTGGTTTCTCTGGTTGAGGTGACCAAAGATGACCTTCATCCGTGCCTGTGCCATGATAAGAGTTACCGAGCTGATTCACAGATCTGAAAAATGGATAAAAGAATAGTAAACAAGAGGAAATCAAACAACAAAATGAATGGACAAACAAAAACTGCAGGAACAGCTAGGATCACAGATAAAGCTACCTCCCACATCACTCATTCTCCACTCTTAAGTCAAGTATGTCTAAACTATCCTAACTGCTTTAGAGTTACTGGCTCACATTTCTGCCACTGAAGCTTCAAAAATTCTTAGCTGCACTAACCAGAATCCTTTACTTAATGCCTTACACCAGCAATCTATGCATTCCCCTTACTGGATGAGCTCATTAATCTCCCTGGGACTTAAAGCAATTAAACACCAAATTTAGAATCAACCGTACTCTTCTTATTACCACATCTCTCAAGCTTTTATTACTTATTTGATCAATCCTCCTCATACCACATGTCGTCCTTAAGCATTTCATAACCAATACATGTACCCTTTTCAATCTATTCTCATCTAAAGCCAACGCCTCGCATCCATAAACAATGTTACGACTATGATAACTTCAATCATACCCATTTTTGCCCTTCCAGATAACAAACTCTCTTTCCACAAAACTTTTGCCCCTTCACCCACCCTACGACTCACTTCCATTTCCATGGTTCCATCTGCTGCCATGTCCACTCCCAGGTATCTAAAACACTCCGCTTCCCTTAATTTTTCTCTCTTCATACTCACATCCCAACTAACCTGTCTCTGCTCTGCTAAACCTAATAACTTTGATTTTATTCACATCTACTCCTAACCCTCTCCTTTTACACACTATCCTAAACTCATACACCAACTTCTGAAGTTTTTCAATCATGCAGCACCAGTGCCATATCATCAACTAACACCTGACTGACTCACTTCTCAGAGCCCTTCATCCCCTACAGTCTACATACCTACTCTCTCCAAAACCCTTGCAATTATCGTTCTCTCACCACCAAATCCATAAACAAATTAAACACCCCTGCTGCTGATCTGACCTTCAACTCAAATCCCTCCATCCTCTCGACCTACTCGCAAACACACTTTTCTCCCTTGGTAATAACTCCACTGCTTCTAACAGTTCTTGTTCCATGCCATATATTCATCATACTTTCCACAAAGCATCACTTTTAACCCCATCATATGCTTTATACAGATCCATAAATGCCAAAAAGAACACAGACACTTCAGTATTCATCTTACTTCAAATGAAGCAAAACACTTTCAACACGATTGTTAACTTCTGTAGTGAGTTATTTGAGTAGTTAAAAGTAACATGTTTCAGAATAAAATCATGAATATTTTGCCTCAAGTTCCCCCTTAATATAATTTGCAACTCCAAAAATTTGGAGTTGATAGATATGTTTCAGTCTATCTTTTTTTTTTGTTCTGCTTTTCAAGTTTTCCGTACATCAGCAGCAAAATAACCTAATGATCTGCAGCTGTGTGATTTATTAACTTCTTGTGTAATCATGCTACCTAATAAAATTAAGATATGCCAGAATCATAAGCAACCATTTATTGATATCCAAAGTGTATATATCTAAGTTAAATCAAACATCCTCTCCACTACACTCAATACATTTATGAGCAGACCACAATCCACATGAGATATGATACATTTGGGCTGAGCTCAATATCGGCTGAAATCATTATAATCAGCTCATGTGTGCGTGTGTGTTTCATGCATGTACTTAAGTTGAATATGTCACTGAACTTGATATCAATCATTATTTCATCCATATTCACATTCATATTAAAGACACAAGTGGGCTAAGGCTGCTGTCAATCATTACACTTGTTTGTAGATTGGATCAAAGCAGGTCCTTTAGGGTCAAGGTATATACTTTAGGTGTGTAGATAATCAAACTATCAGTTATCTCAACATCACTTAAGGATTCATAAAAAAAAAGCTAAGCTAAGAATGACGGCAACATATGAGGTTAATAGTGGGAAGGGCTGTGATGGTAAAATAGAGGTTTTACCACAAAATCTAATGCCACACCTCTCAAAAAATCAACAGAGGGTATAAAAACCTTAAAAAACTTTCCCTAGCAATAGATAATCATTTACACAGTCTAACTGAACCAACCCTAATGTAGTTCACTGCCTCATCACATAGTGAATAATGTTCGCTGGACATTGGGTGTATGCACACCACCCAGTGTACACATCTCGACAGGATCTCTATGTGTATATGTACAGCCATACCAATCACATATTTGTCACTAATCACCGACCTTAAGGTAATGGTCGGGTACTGGGGTAGGTTAGGGTAAATATGGTAGTACTTACTTTACCACCTTCCCCCTACTCTGTCCATGACCACACACACATCTTCCCTGATCTTCACTGCCCTCCTTACACTCGACTTCCTATCGTCGGGTATATAAAAATTAAATCCACAAGTGAACTTCTAAACCAATTTATCATTTTAACAACCATAATTTCAGCTGAACAATGTAAATTTCTTTGTGTTTCTATAAATCCTTCCTTACCATCGTCTCATTATGTCTACCCAGTCCATAATCATGATAAATTCGATGAGGGTGATTATTACCACCATACACATCTGAAATACCACATTAAACTTTCCTAATATTTAATAGTAAAAAATTATATTTAAAAACTCGGAAAATTTCATTAAGCACCGAATGGTGGGCACTTACCCTAAGAGTACAATGGCATTCTGAATTAAACTCGAAGTTAATACTTTAGCCCTTAATGATATATTATAGTGGATTATAGGAACTTATTAAGTTATATCAATTACGTAAAATTAATGAAGAAAGATCCGCTTGCAATGGATGCTGTGCAGGCACGGGTGATTGTGATCCCAGTGTCCGAGTGATACACCAACTTCTGAAGGTTTTTACTCACTCACTGCGAAGTTGACATACAGCCAAGAAAGATAACTTTATCTTGCCTATTGGTATGGAAGATACACTTATCTTGTTGTTCATCTCAATACGACTAAACCATTCTAATGACACACATATATACTAGAATAAGACGGTGTCTACAAGTTCAAAGAGCCTAGTTCTATTCACATGAGGTGGCACATCGTTTTGTTTAACATTAGTGGGAAATATTTCAAGCCAATCGAAGGGAGAAAAAAGTATTAGTTCTGACATATATCTCACCAATTGTATCACACATCTGCGATTTATCCTCCGCACGTACTTTTCATAGATGACGAGTCCGAGAATACAGTTGTAGCATTGGATCCAACGTAAGGAATCCTATTGTTTCTGTGACGCTAATTGGTTTAACTTGAATAATAAAATAACATCATATTAAAGAATTCACTCCAAACCTCCTTGCCAATTAATCTTCCTTTTAGTTCTCCGCCCACTCAAGGACTCTGATATGAACGTACCCTTCAGCGAGATATCATATTTTAATAAAAAAAAAACTCACCAGACAATTTTTTCAAGCTGTTTTCCCGGAATAATTTGTAAAAGCCATGTTTTAATAGATGGGGATAGACTTCTAAGGATCCTTCTATTAGACTTGATATAAATATTATATAAGAACAGAGCTGGTTTCCAATACCTTGCCTGTCCACATTTAGATATTACTTCAGAAAGCTACTTCACTCGAAATCTGTATCTCTAATCAAAAGAGATATCGTTGAATCTTCCCCGATGAAATACATAAAAGGACTGTAATTAGAATATTAATAAAGGTCTTCGTTGGATAGCTTTGTTACAGGCAAAACTGACTATTTCTTTAGAAGAAACTTTAACAAAAGCGCGTGTGTGTGTGTGTGTGTGTGTGTGGGTGAGAAATGCTCGTCCACAGGTATGACGGAGGTACGGCGTTTGTAGCGGGAGATGTTCCAGCAGTAGCTATGAAAGTTCCACAGCCATGCAACGGGTGTCTTGCAAATCCTCTTTCAGAGATGCTTTTCCTCCCTGATTTTGTTAGTCTTTAATTCATCGCGCGGTGTTACTACACATGTTAGACTTGGACTAGTAATGCAATCTCTTTCCCTTTCTTCAGTCTACCTCAGTAGTAATCAGAGAAAATGGGTTTTCATGGATTTCAGACATACATGGAAACAATGATGTCCCCAGAAACACACATTTGTTTTTGGGTCACACGTCACCGTTGCTGTCGAAGACGCCTTGTCATATTAAGACGCTATTGGTCAGACTTACGGACCCGTCTTCATTCCTGTCTCAAGATATATCAATGTATTTATAGAATGATAATAGAATGATAATAGAATGACGAATCAGATTCGAACCCTGGGAGGGTTCGAACCACGAATCAGTATCGAACTCTCTGAGGGTTCGAATCCGACCAAGTAGTGCATGAATGTCTTCTCGTTCATCTAACTTGCCATATGTGATGACAAATCAATCCCATGTGTTTTTGCTTTTTTTTTTTGTGCCTGGCCAACAAAACTCTCCTATCATTGTTCTATGAGGCCTATGACAAGGATGAGATGAATCACAAGTTTATAGTCACAAAAGTCACGTTTCGTATATATTTTTGACACGGTGATGAGGACCGATCTTTCTAGGTGTGACATCATGTCACTGTTTATGGTAACGATCTGTCACTGGTGCATATCAACGGCATTGGCCAGCCGGAGCATTCCAGGTAACAGCGTGTGTAGTACTGTACCAGCTGTGTAAGCTGGTACCAGACATTACTGTAAGATCTGCACTTTTTTTTTTTTTTTGCATTTGGTTAATTCAGTTTCCCTGAGAGCTTGATTATCTGAACAAAAGCTTTTGTTTAGATTCAAGATCATACTATCAAAATGAACCAATTTTCTGTTGTTTTTTTTTTCTACGTTCGCTGAGATGGCAAGGGCGAAGGAATGCCTTATTCAAGGCTTTCTCCTATGTATAAAAAACCCTAGCCTAAGCCAGGTACCCATTCTGTCAGCCAACCCTTAGAGAAGGATGAACTTTTGGACTGACTGTTGACCGACTGCCGCAAACAGGATTCGAACCTATGCGCATGCTCGACCCAGGACGGGCAGCCCATAAATGCGTCGTGGTCAGCAACGCTAACAGCTACACCACAGAGGGGCCGGCCATCGCAACTTAACATCGTCTATGTCCAACGCTCTTGACCATCGCTGCTTCTTAATGATTTCACTGAAGTCTTTACGTCAGGTTTACGTTCCAGTCTCTCTCTCTCTCTCTCTCTCTCTCTCTCTCTCTCTCTCTCTCTCTCCCCAGTAATAATCCCATCCGGTCCCATAAGGCTCGGAACCCCATGCCATTTCTGTTCAATTTCACCATAATCTGCGTCACCTGTCGTGTCCACACAATTATTCCTGTAACCTATTTATGATTTTTCAGTCCTTTCACTGATGAAACTTCTCTGTGTGTGTGTGTGTGTGTGTGTGTGTGTGTGTGTGTGTGTGTGTGTGTGTGTGTGTATATCGACATTCAATAACATCCTCTC
>JAUUDZ010054398.1:0-20970 GCA_032361705.1 Panulirus versicolor | reverse complement strand
TTCCCACTCGTACACATGCCTTACATCCTTGATGTATATATAAGTATATACGTTATATATTCATCCCATTTACATAAGGAAGGGTACAATCCCGCTAAATCCATCACGATAAACAGTAACCTACAAACGGGCTGAAAAGAACACATTGCTCCAGTACTTCCTACAATGATACAAGTACTTATGTGCTACTTCCGGTGTAGCTGACGCCTGTTTCATCCAGAGATTCTGTTCTCAGAGCAACAATGTACAATGTACAATATCCAATATAAACAGGTTTCCGTGAACATTATGGAAATTCGATTGAATCATTGGTATAAATGTTTGTGGAACCAGGGTTCGCTGTCACACCTCGCCCAAATGTGTTCTAGAAAGTGTTTAGTAATTAGTTCCCTTTAACATGAATATTTATCTACTGCCGCACCATGGAACACATCTACTTTGAGTCTACTTGCCATTTATGAGATAGCAACACTACCGCAACACCTCAAGTGGAGGAGGGATCACACTCGAACAGAGTATCCACTAGTATGATCTTAGTAATGCCTATCGACACTGATTACACCTATCACTCGATACAAGGCAACATCCACTGAGGAAACACACAGTCACGCAACACTTGGTAGCGTAGAAGTAGGAACGCCAGTTATCAGACATGTTAGAAAACCTGCTTCTATAGGGAACGAGCTATCAAAACAACTGCCAGTGTAGTAACAAGTTTGCATAGCGTTGACGTGACACTACCCAATGTTGTCGACGTGACATTACCCACTGCTGTTGACGTAACAGTACACACCAGTGGTGACGACAGTCCCCGCCAGTCATGACCCTCTGGTGCAAGCTTCACGAGCGTAACGCGACAGCCGCCATCACGTCCACTCTAGTAAATGGGATGATGACCACTTCACGGTACGTCGACTGGCACAGGCGGGGCAGTATTCACAAATAGCACTCACTTGAGCTGGTGATTCTGACGGTACACATTAGTGTTGACGTGAGAGTTTCCCACTGACAATTCACTAACTATCGTGAGGCGAAACATCCACTTTCGTAATGACCGGGCAAAGTCCAGAGCAGCATCCCCGGGGTACGCTTGGCAACGCTCTATCTGGAAATAACAGATGAATCCCCTCCAGCGGGTGTGACGCGCACCCTCGACCCGCCACACACGACGGGCAGTTTAGGAACGACACAAAATCTGACCCCCGTGAGCACCACCTTCAGCCATCCTCCGGCTAGGTAATCCTGGCGTTTATTCCTCACCTTCGCCACCAACAGGTACAGACACCTTCCCCGCCCGCTTTCTTGCTATCTGGCTGATCATGCACAACCTGGGGACGCCTCGTGCACGTCCTCTGGATGGGTGGTGCAGGATCTAAGACGACGTTGGCGCATATCTATTTTCAAAACTTTTTTCTACAAGTTTGTGGCAATCTCTCTCTCTCTCTCTCGTTTCCAACGCTGACAGAAATGTGTGGTAATCATACCGGAATTCATATTTTTATCAAAACATGAATCGCTTAAATGTTTTTGAATTTAAATCATTGTGCTATAAGAGAACAAACAAGTGGTCGCTATGATAATTCCAGAGTTAGTATGTCTCGATCAAATGCTGTGGTTTGCGTCACCTAACACTTTCGTTTCCAAACATCTTATTAACGGTACTTTCTCGTGTGAAAGAGAAACAGAAGTCGTCTTACTTGCCAGTATGTCAAGGATATGAACAGAGAAGGAAATGTTATTGTAACAGTAATATAAAGATTGTCTGACGTTCTACTGATCACATCTCCACTGTAGCAGGCGACCCTGGGCGCATGTCCAACACAGATCATTAATCTTGTTGCGGCGGCGCATCCCCTTTACACCAGTCGACTCCCCTTCTGATTGTCCCGTGTTGAGGGAGGTGTCTGGCCTACGTGCGGAGCCTTCCACCACTCTCTCTCGAGGTGACCTTCTGGGAAAGGGTCACCATAGAACGCCCGACGCTTGACTCGTTAGCCCGTGATTGTTACCGTGAAAATCTATTAATCACTAGTGTTGTCAGAGGATTGTATTGCAATATTGTTTTGAGGTCGAGCTGTCAGGCTAATCAAGGAAGGTGTTCTTGTGGGAGTTATCAGCAATTGGGAAGTCATTTCGAAAGTAAAGAACACGAGCGTACGAGTTGGTGCGTCATCTGAGGAAAGTCAGACCATTGGGACGAGCAGGAGAACGCCCTAGGGGTGTCCGGCTGTTAAGCGCTACCCTTAGAACACTGAAATAAATAACTCTGAATATCTGACGCTCACTCGGATGTTTTCCACGAGACCCAAAGGGAAACCTACTGCACGTGCAAGACCATATCAACATGATGACACTCGCACATTTATGCCAAGATATAAAGACCAAATTCTGTTTACTTGTGTTTGTAATCCTTAAAGGGAATCTGCTTACGTATCATTGATCTCTTTGTTCGTTGCTTTTTCAACCTTCCGTTCCATTTCGTTGCCATAGTTTCTTGCACTTTAGCATATCATTGCCTTTGCACTATTCCAGGTTTTATTAGTCTCAGAACAATATAATTTCTTTACATCAAAGTGAGGTTAGAGGATTTTGAGTTTATAAACCAGATGCATTGCAAATAAGAGAATTCAACATATTCTTGCACATGACTTTCTAATTCTTTCATTTACTGATAAAATCAATTGTCTGTGAGGAGAAAATGATGAAGAAATCCATGTCTTTGTATAATTAAGGTTCGGTAATTCTAAGATCAACTTCATCGTTATCCTCATCCTAGACCGCTATGATTATTACCTTGAATGAGGATGGTATTCAAGCTCGCATTGAAGAAAGATATCATCCTGCTGTGAATCACAGCTCATGCATGTTCTCCTCAAGTGGAGTAAAACCGTGATGAGTGCCCATGTGTCGCTGAGGTCCCAGCACTGACCCGAACACGTCGGTGTGGCCTGCGGGTGACCATGCATGTGAGGTTGGCCTGCGGGTAACCATGAATGTGAAGTTTTCGCAAGAGTTACTCCGGTGAGCAACTAACGTGGACTGAGCCTCTTGTTAGCGCTGACAGTGTGGCAAGCCTATGAGTTACGGTCTGTACCAAGGGGAAGATCAGGGTTACGGGGGCATAAGGTTTATTCCCTGACCTACTATTGTCTGGGTCATGCGGCTCTAAATGGTGTTCATGGACCAGTATCTAGTTCACAGACTGTCAGGCTACCTGCCTTTTTTTCACTCCCGAGTTTTATATCCACGAGTGACGTGGTGGAGGACCAAGATGGTCTGAAAAAATTGATGGTCTCTTGTAAACATGATCCTGTGTTATGATTCATCATGTCTTTTATCATTGTAAAGGCATTTTGGTAACATGGTTTTGTTCCCTTTTGTAAATCTGGGACTCGAGGTTTGATTTCTAATTTCTTTTTTATGATAAAACACTAGACTTATTTCCACAACCGACAGAAACTTGTCCAGAGAACTACCAGGAAACCGTTTCATTGTCGCTGTAAACCACTGTGGGTACAAACAAGTTTCTCTCGCTTTACTTAACTAGATTTATCTCGCCTGTTTCTTATGTCATGTTTTACTGGGTTATTTTAATGCAGACACTACAAGTCTATTTGAGTTTAATTTCCAGATTTGCACTTTCGCTCCATAACAGTTTAAGTGAATTTATACTCCCTCATCAGGCAAGGCTGACGGGCCTCTAAAGCTAATTTGTCTGCCTGTTGTCTGTCGTAAAGCCAAGTGTGTTTCTCTTTTTGATGCAAGATGCCACCTGGAGGACGTTACGAGGGTTGGAATGTACGACCATCTGGCAGGAATGTCTGGATTATCTCTTCAATTTAGAAAAATTGGTAAAGGATCAATGGATTTTACGGACTGCGACCTCAAGAAAAAATTAGAGACAGTCAACGGAAATGTTTCTCCATACTCAGCGGTGTAGCTGTAAATAGCAGCGGTTTCGACATACTTTCGTCCACGGCACATCCACAATCTCCTGTGTCTCGAGCGACCTCGTTGTGATAGAGCCTATATTTTGTGGTGACCTTTGCTATTGAATTTCCTAGGTTGAGAAACCCAAACGTAACTGCAGAGACAAAGTGTGATCACTTTATACAGTCTTTATAACGACGATGAAAACCTTATTTTCCGGGAGGATCACAGGAGCCTGTAGTTCGATGTGTCACCCACAACTTCATACGTAACTGTAAACACTTAAATATTGTACAGAGCCAAACACCTACACTAGATCACCTGTATTCCTGATATTCAAACTCCCAGCACGACCTACGCCCACTGGTGTACTGCGATGACTGTACGGAAGTTTTCCGTCCTTGTTCGTCTTGTATATAAAACGGTGAAAAATTTACTAGCAAAAATATAGATATCCATGTAGCCAGGAGTGGACAACAGGTGTCCACAAGTTGGAGGTGTCCGAATGTTAGCATACAGGAGGTCTGGCTGAGGGTGTGGAAGGCAATACAAAGATGGGTGGGTGTGATACCCACCCACACCAACGCTAGTGGCCCGCTGGCTGGCGAGCCGACCTCCAGCTCGCTGATCTTTTGTGTAGCGAGAAAGAAGAAAAAAAAAATATAACTCGATTGTATTCCTTTGGTTTACTGGAGGGTAACGATCGTTGGTAACACCCGTAATATGTAACAATACCAGACTGAATCCTTTTGGTTATTAGGTGCGGGTAGGCGGCTTTAGCTAACACAAGAATCTAAACATTCAAACTGCCATGCAATACAACTGTCATGCAATACAATCAAAATGTGTCAGATGTAAAACTTGAGAGTCATGATAAACCGAAGAAAACTTGATCCATAAGTCTCCAGCACAGACGTCCGCATGTGACTCACAAGAGTACAATGATCAGCGTCCACAACCAGTCATTACCATGTGCCAGGCCAGCTCACTCCGACGTAATGATTCGTTAGTAGAAAATTGTGCTTGTGCATCAGTTTGTACATTTGATCATTGTGTGTGTGTGTGTGTGAATAATATATACTTGTAAAATACATCAAATTCTCTAATAACTAGTTGTATTTGAGGAAGCCACTGTTCTCAAGTAGCACCCGCTATCATAAAGCTGGCTACGTGCGTCGCATCACGGAAGAGAGAAGCAACACGTAGACCTATCATCAGGCTGACATGACCAGGCTCCCTCGAGTGGCTAAAGACAACTGTTGTCGTATGCAGACAAGACTTGCCTCTGCAGCCAACGTATCATTATCCGAAAAAAAAAAACTAAACCCAGCGACGAGAAAATTGCTCTGAAATCAACTTGCTCCTGCGCCCGGGGAAGGGTTCGTCAGCAGGTCTTGTCATCAGCAGCTTTGAAAAATACGAGGAAATATTTCAAGTAAGATCAGTTGCTGCGAAGTGTTCATGATCTCATTTTGTGAAGATCATGACATTCAAATTTGTTTGATACATTTTGTTTCTCCGGGTGACGAATGATCCCTCCATATAAATACACAAGACAAGGGCACACTAACAAGGTAGCAAGTGGTGCTGTGTCCTTGACTTAGATATCGTAGTCATCCCAGGACGACTGAAGGTACACGAGGTCTTCCAGGTGAATCCTGGAATACGATGGACTTGATGCTGGCCGGAGTTTGTATCATGATACTCAACCCTACATGAATACTTCGTCATCCGGAAATGTGAAGGTCAATGACACTACATCTTTGGCTCTTGTCATGAATAATCTGCCTCTTTATCTGTCACCATTATCACTGGGTGGACCAAGTCTCTCGGCACAACCACTGGAAATCTGAGTCGAGAGATCATTACGGGAAGCAGAACTTGTGGTAGTAACTAAGTCCCAGCGTCTCGACTCCCAGCGAGGTGGCAGCAAGGTCATGAAGCTCACATATAACTCCTTCCAGTTGCTGGCCGGAGGTCACTAACGACGGAACCCCAGGGGACAACACGACCTACGCCCGTCTCCTCACGTAGCCCCTTGCTCAACTCTCTCTCTCTCTCTCTCTCTCTCTCTCTCTCTCTCTCTCTCCCCACCATGTGACCGATTTCTTTTCTCCGTCTCTCTTTGTCTATCTCAGAGAGCTAAAAACAGCATAAAGTCATTTAGATGAATATAGATTAGGTTAATTTGAGATGCAGAATTTAACTGAAATCTGACACAACCTCACAGGTAAAAGGGGTTACGGTAGGTCATACGATGTAGCAGTGGCTCGAGACATGACCCTTGAAATTAGGCACGTGAGCGATGTGTAATCAACAACCTCGTCATAGCGACATCAACCATAACATGCCATGAGCTACAATCAGGATGTACAACAACCTCGGCATAGTGACATCAACCATAACTTGCCATGAGCTACAACCAGGATGTAAACCATTAAGCAGCATAAAGGTGAAAAAAAAGGTAATGACTGTATTCTATGCAAATGCCAGACTTATCAAAGTGTAAATGGGTGAGTCATATACATATGCTGATGTGAAAACACGGATGGATCACATCAGCACTTACAGTTAAATATAGATGACCAAAATTGTGCGGCAGAAACAGAATCCTGAGACGTCACCTCTGGAAAGTGGATGAGCAACTGTATATAAAAATGCAAATGAAACACATCAAGTATTGCATGAAGATACAGAATATAGAGGGGAAAGTGCTTTTATTATTATGTGCAGCCTCAGTCAGCTATCACTATGATGAACAACTTGGGAAGATTATCAGGAGGAAAGCAGACTGTTCGTGAAGCGACCTAAGGCAACAATATCTTATCCACGCCGAACATTTCATACATCTTGGTGAGGTCGGTGAGACACTAGGGGTTTGTGATCATCATGTAATCAGTTTGCAGCAAACCCAGGACCACATTCATTCAGATGATAATATGATGAAAATCTGAAACTGTAAAGTACGTAATCATGAGGCGTGACGCAAGCGTACAGTCATCATGTGGTGCAGGTACACATGTTCACTCGACCAGTGTACAGGTACACGTGTTCACTCGACCAGTGTACAGGTACACGTGTTCACTCGACCAGTGTGCAGGTACACGTGTTCACTCGACCAGTGTACAGGTACACGTGTTCACTCGACCAGTGTATACTACAATGAACGGTATACAACCAGCTCTGATGACAGCTTAACTCGTCCCCAGCGGTCCCTGAGACTCTTCATCTTCTTGAAACATACCTTCTTACACTGTCTTCTCCTGGATAACGAGGGACTTATCTCAATCAGGAAACCATCTTGGGTTACAAAACTGTCGGAGCAGAAGTTGGAATCTATTCTTAGTATCGTCAGTCTTACAGAATGTTGCTTCAGCTAATGATCTCGCCAGAGGAGGACAGGGTCATTCTCTCTCTCCCCATTCCTTGTTCATTCAGTTATTTCTTGGTACTTGTGTTTAGAATTTTTGGTTTGAATCACATTAATCATTAATGAGGCCCTTAACCACGACTCTTCACTAGATACATTAACCTGACCTTTGAAGTTGGGTTCAGAGTTAAATAGAAATATGTGATCAACACAAGTGTTGCGACCATGAAACTCCACACTCGGGATGTAGTCTGCATCACTGTATATAATTCTAACTACCACTACGTGAGCGACTACGTTAGATTATGCTACTAGCCCATGTAGTGATTAACCTCAGGCGATTCTGGACGTACTGATGATGATAAGTTTAAAACGTAGTATGAACTGATGGTGAAGTCTTTGTCATGAAATTCAAGAATATTTACCTAGAACAAATAGAAGCGTAGTTATGGCATGATACGAATTTGCCTATAGCGTTGCTTGTGTTCATGGTAATTCCGACGACTTTCCTCCCGGGCATTTTGAATATCATAATCATTACAGCGGTAACTATATGCCAGTACGCCGCGAGCTGTATAAGAAAAGCTTTAGAAAAAAAATGTATTTTCTTACCAGGATCCGACCCGAGGGACTGCGGGTGACTCGCTCCACTTGCCTTTTACTGACCATTTCATCACTCATCTTGACCACAGAGTCTACAAGCCCCTGCAGGCCCTGCGTTTATACTCAATACAAACACCCAGACTTCAGGGACAATATGAAGTGGCATCTACCCTAGCATACGGGCCCCTTCTTCCATAATGCGCATAGATTGACGTGGAAATAGATATCTGGGGGCAATCCGAACGCACCTTGGCAGGGATGGTCCCTGGGTGGTCCCTGGATGGTCCTTGGCAGGGATGGTCACTGGGTGGTCCCTGGCAGGGATGGTCACTGGGTGGTCTCTTTTCATATTCATGGTAGGTAACCCTAGCCAACATCCAAGATGGCCGTTGTTGCAACTAAACCCAGGCGAATGACACAGACTCGTGTAAAGACTCTAGTTCTGTCTTGGTAACTTCTCATGACAGTAACTTTGAAGGACGAGTTGCTGTACGATGAGAGTAACACACACACACACACACACACACATGGTGCGAGACTGGACAGACCTACAGTGCTGTAGTACAGGAAGGTTGGAGGAAACTCACCTGCATCATCTGATGGTTGTCCCACATGTGGGTCGGGTGGTGCTGCGTGTAGGTCACTACAGCCACCAGCATGAGCACCGCGTTGCTCAGGAAGTACAGCGGGAAGAGAACTTGTTGCACCTGCGCGAACACGTGTCTTGGGACGGTGAAGAAGAGCGCCAAGCCTGGCAGGTTGGAGAAAATCAAATAATTGAGCGAAAAGGTAGTTATGTACTGCCACCACCACGTGCGAAGGGGAATTAGTCAAAAGTAACGACAAGTATGTTTTGATTATGGTATGTAAGGAACTTTAGATCAAAAGTATATGATGGAGTTGTTTTGTGGTGTATAGTATCATTCCCATCGACCAAGCAAAATTTAATCTTTCAAGTCTGAACAACAAGCCTATCAAGGCTCCAGTCAGTTTTACTCACCAGACACAAACGTCATCCAGACTTGACTCCCGAAGACGGTGCTGACGGCGGAGACATAGAGGAGGCGTGTGAGCGTAGAGGCTTCGGTGGCATGCCTCCGGGAGTCGGGGAAGAGCCTGAAGGCGAGGTATACCACAGCAACTATGGTGATGAAGTGTGCTGGCTGCGTGTGCTCCAGCAGCTCCCTGAGTGACAAGACGAGAGGCACATGCAAGTTAGAATTCTGGCATCAGGAAACTCACTCTTATCCTTATATGAGACACTTCATGATAATGTATATAGAGAGAGGATGAGGAAACGAGGTTCATCTTTTGGCTACAACGCTTAATGAAAACTACAAACCAAGTTGCCTGAACTAACAACAGACCTACCACAGCAACGAAGTACGTCTTTGTAAGGAAAGGAGAGAAAGGATTCAGGGATCATCACTCAGGGTAATGTACTACCAAGTCAGGCTACTTCTGAAGTAACAAAATGACTCGCTGAGGGAATCTGTGGTTAAGCTAGTTCGGGCACTCCATACGAATCTCATGGCATAATCTATAATTTACAAAGCGTCACTTAGTCTTCAAACCGAGGCAGAACTTCCGAGTTCTTATACAAATAGCGCATTAACTTCCCTATCCGGGTGACACTAACTGATGTGTCTCGTAGGCCAGCCTTCACGACCTTAGGGGTTAGAATAGCTCAGGACGCACTATACTGCCACACCGTCTACAGCAACGGACGACACGTATTATATGTGCATCTTTCCCGACGAGACTCAGTCACGAGGGTAGATTGACGTAGACATCCGTCGTAACTTTACGTTAATCATGTAGCGTTGTTCGTCTCTAAATCGCAGTTCGACTCCCCGTCATCTGCCCAGTTGTCACAACAGTCCTGCCTCGCTGGAACAAGGCCATAAAACAAAAAACTCCACAAATATAGTAAATCCCGGCGACAGATGATCATCATTACACAATATCAAATCCAATAAACGTAACCTACAGGCTTTTTCATGATAAAGACCTCAGGTTATGCACATGGATACTTTCCTGGCAACAGTTTCTTCACTTTAACTGTCGATAAAAGATGTAATAGATATTTCCAAGCGTTTGTGCGTTACTCTTTCACGACCAAACTGTAGCACCGAGACCCAGACCGTGGGTGTCGGTACTTCAAAATTTGGGCAATGTTTAAGCGCGTTGGCTTTGAAGGCCGTTTTGAGACCACCAAAAGCCACTATCAAAAGCTTTATATATACATTATATTCAGTTCACTGGACTTAACACAAGCAACCTGGCTGCCTGAAGTTATAACGAAGGTCCCTCAGGATCAAAGGCAAAATTTAAGAGCCTCGCCTTAAAGGCTGACAAAAGCCACCTTACAATCTGATATAAAGATTTTCTTTATGTTGTTATTTATTTTCGTGCAGCGCCGAACGCCCCTCCAGCTGGCACTAAATAAAGGGAAACAATAAAATGCACAACAATCCTTTTCTATATATTAGTGTACAATGCATTCCTGTGTAAAGACAAGAGCTAAATACTGGCTTCCTTATAGTTTTAGACAATCGACTTTGTTTACAAGCTGTGCTGTAAAACTGATCGAGAAGCTCAGGTCTCCTTTACCTGTATAGTCTGTGGGATTACATTACTGCGGTACACGTTACAGGACAATATCTTTCCTGGAAAAACTGTATCAGACGGAACTACATACCCACCAGTTTTCTATGATCTCTGTTATCCATACTTGTTTCTTATCGTCTGTAATCTTAGACATCAATTGTCATGTTAGTTTCTACAGAGTTTATCACGAGATCAACTTTCCCAAGTACTATATTCCTGTGTAACAATGAACAACTTCGACCCTGGGCTTCAAGAACGTGTGTAATATAATCCTGTTTGCGAATATGATAGCATTAATCACGTTTGTGCCTGAGAGTATAAGATCCACCATATTCGTGTGTGAGAACATATGCAGCTTAGTCAGTTCAAGAACATTGTATTCACCATATCCGTGTTCATGAATATCGTCATCCACCACACTCGTGTTCTACAACATGACAGTCTACCATTAGTGTTTGAGATCGCAATAGCGTCCACCATACTCGTGTCCAACAAAGTGAGACGGTCTGCCATGTTTGTATCGGAGAAGGTGCCACCGTCCACTACACAGTATATCTGCACTATCTACATTAAACATTCGATACAAGAAATGTTTCGTTCGATATCCATCCTATTTTGATATTACCACCTCATCACAACATAACAATTATGTTACAACATACCCTAGTAACTATGGTCACGTGGCAGCGTTCGATTACACTACCATCACTCGCTCTATTGTATAAAATTCCTGTCCAACGAAGACTGCAAATCAGTTTTCAAAAACTGGAAAGGCCATGAAATTACCTACAAGTTAGTGACACTCATTATAGACACTTCATCAACACGCATGCGTTAAGACAAAACGTTCTTGAAATCAGCCGGTGACAACAGATGAAAGACAAATGTTATGGTTTTAAAGGAAACTGCGCGAAATTGCATGAGAGTGAGCTAAGGTCCGAGTTACGAGGCTATCGTACCGAAGAGTATTTGGGTGTCTGAGCATGTGGCTGTGTCTTGGTAGGCCCGTTTGTTTGTCTATATGTACATGCTGTCATACGTTGTGAATATGCAGGAGGCCATGAATCCCTGAGGGTATAAACATCCATGCTTGCATTTGCATTCTTGGGTCTTTGTGTGTGTGTTCATGCACCCATCCGTGCGTGTATGTACATACGTCCAACGTTGACGTGGATTCGCGGGTGTGCGTGTATGCCTCCATGTACGAGTAAGACATACATGCGTCTGTACACATGTCCATATGTGAATGCATTCATCCACGCATACCTGTATGTGAATGCAAAAGCTTTGGCGTGTATGTTTGTTTAAGTGATCAGTAAGCAGGGGTGGCAAACATAACTGCGCTACTTCAAAACGCACCTATCAGGTCTTTTTGAGTATGAGTGGCCAAATATATAACAAGTCGAGTTTTATCTTCGGGAAAATTTACCTACGGGATTTCAAATCCTGAAAAATACTTTCCATTAGTTGCGTATGTAGCGAACTAGTGCATTGCCTTAGGAAGCAATCACAATGGAAACCATCCAGAAAAATGCGTTTGCTTGTGATAAATGTGCTTGAGCGCCCTGTGCCACGTGCTTGCATGCCTGCATGACGCACCTCTTGCAACACATTCCTACCCGAGGCATCGGTAACAGTGTATTCCTCAGGGACACATCACCTTTACTCGACAGCGACTATATGTCCAACGTAGCGCATCAAACACACTCACCTGTAATTTGGCGCGTTTTCTTTCTTCTCTTCTGACTGGAAGTTCTTGTATTTATTGCCGTACTCCTTGATCTGCGCCTTGGTCACCTTGGTCGGTTCCCTCTTCCGCGAATCTACGAGCTTTTCTAGTTCCTGTCTCGTCAGGGCGTCGGAGGATGAAGTGAACATATCAAATCCATCGGAGGATCTGGATTTTTGCATCTCCGCTGGACGGAACTCTGAGATGGAATGGAAACGGTTACGAGTGGGGGAAGGAGGCATGTCTGGAGGCGCCAACATCCTAGCCCCAACTCCCGCCACCGTCATAGTAGAGACGTTTTCTATGGTCGACACGCACATTAACTCGGCAGGTACTTCTCGGGACAGGCTCCCAAGACCACAACAGTGAGATATGTAAACTAGAACGATTGCACTAAAATGATTAGAACCTGACGGTGAAAGAGCGCCTTTTTCCCGTTCCTGAAATGAATTACAAAGACGGTTCTGTCTGCCAAGATTAACAAGTTAATGTAATCTTGGGTCTTCAGGTATTTACCGGTGGAGCTCAGGTCGAGATATGAACACGAAGTGTTTGCCTCACTACTATATAGTCACCGGCCGCACGAATTACCCCTGCAGTTGCCAGATAGCGGATTTCTGTGGCAGAGTTGGGTACGCTATATACTTGCCAATTTGCATGATTTTTCGTTAGCATGTGGTCGGATCTAATGGGCATCAACAGCTGAAGATGATCAACGCAGAATCCGTACCGTACATCAAGCATAGATTTCCTGAAAAAGTTGGCAATATGGTCATTGCCAATCGTTGATTTCTGGCGGGAATACGACTGAAGAATGACATTGCAAATGTACGAAAGAAACCTTTTCCAAACTGGGTTAAAGATGGAGTTTAAAATGATATTGAAAACTAGACACCACTGCAAGGTTACCGACATTGGTTAGGTCAACGCTCTCATAACAGTATCTGAGATAACGGCAAAAATACTTTAGACATTATCCAAGTAAAATTACAAATCCAGCATCAAGTGGCTATACACCCTTAGCGTCACGTACGCTATGCTCTCTCTCCTCTCTCTCTCTCTCTCCCGCTCTCTTTCTCCTTCAAGCATCAGTTATCTGCGCGCAGTCTCGATGGTTTTCCAGAAAGAGCGTTTTACGTAATAAGTCGTGACGTCACAGGACATGAACTACTCAATAAAGATCCTCCTTACCGATTCGTATTGTAATTGTTGTGATGATGACATTTGCGTAAAGCTGCTTTACAATAATGTGTGCCAAGAGGGGTGCGTGCGCATAATCGGAAAGAAAATAAGTGAAGGTGATACATGGTTGGAGAGGGCTTGGCCGAGGGGCGGAGTCTGAGAGCGGCATCACGGCAGCATAGAGTTAGGCGCCTCACTCGGGTCACAGACGTTGTCGGGAACGTCGTACGTATCTTCGCGTCTTCTGGCTGCGTCAGCGGTGCTGTATGTCCTACTTGATGGCACCTCTTTACCCCATTCTCATCTGGTTAATTACTTATTTCACCCGACAGGCCATGGCTGGTCACATTAGCTGACCATACGCCTCTGATGCTCGGTGTTGATGTCATCCGACACATCGTAAATCAGGTGGAAGGTTAAGATCACGGGGTCACTTGTGTCTCCCATGGGAAGGTTCCCATGTCCAGTGCGCTCGCGAACTGAGAATATTTCCTTTGTTCACATTGATGATAGATTAGTTATTACAGAATTAAGATCTTAATGTTTCTGGTACTTAGTGCTAAATCTCGATTGAAGACGTGAGAATCAGTATCGGCTTCTGTCAACGAATCCGGGTAAAATATATTTCGCCTGAAGAAGAAACATGATTGAGCACAAGGATGACTGACGTTGTCAGTCTTCTGTTTACTTACAGACCGTATCCGTGATGATAGACAGGAATATGTATTTTGAAGAAACTGAGCGACAAAATCGTTATATAGTTTGGTAGGTGAATGTGGACATGTCTGATACCAGTCGGAATAAGATTAGTCTTATTATTCATCTTTGTGTCCATGATTATATATATCCCCACCAAAAAAAAGAGGAAGATGTATAAGCTGCAGCACAACAATGATTGTCGGAACAGGGGAATGACTGACTACCGAATGATGCGACACGTGAGGCACTACCTGTGCGCTGCTGTTGTGTTACGACGTTACTGGCACACTGCGGGAGCTTTCGTAGACGAGACATTTTCAGAAAATCCATAGTGATGAATAATTAGTTTTATGAAGCTGAGTAAATAATGACGTACAGATACATTATAAGTAGATATTATAGGTCAAATGTAGATGAGTTCTTGTACTCGGTTAATAATTCTGATGTAAGACTAGTTATTTCCTGTCTTGAGTATGCCACTGTGGCAACCGCTTGTGGGATGCAGTATACCACCACACACATCTGGGTATTTGGTAAATAACTATGTTCATATAGGCCTTCATGGCTCCATGGTTATCGTTGCTGACCGTGTGTCACACACGGGCGTGCTTGGGTTCGAATCCAGAGCGTGGCATTTGGCCCGCAGTCCCACAGGGCTGGTCGAGAAGTGAGTGTCTTGGGATGGGGTTCCTTGTGTTTAGATATGTATATTTGTGTGTGTGTGTGTGTGCTTGAAACAGTTGGATTTGTATATGATATTTATGGATCTAGAGAAAACATATAGTAAGGCTGATAGAGATGCTTTGTGGAAGGTCTTAATAATATAAGGTGTGGGAGGAAAGCTGCTACGAGTCAGTTTTTATCAGCTCGTTCACCAAAGACCTGTCTTACCTATTTCCTCATCTCGTAAGAAATTCGTGTTTTCCCCAAGACGTCATTAAGGTACCAGGTAATGCATCCCTAAACTGAAGCTTCTGTTATCAGTCTTACATATTTTCTTCACAGAAACTTATAAAGATTTGTCTTCTGATAATAAGAAATACAAGGTGAAAAATTTCACCTTAATTTTGGTCAAAAGCAAACTTAAAACTGACTGAAATATGTGCTTAGATTAGTAATGAAAAATGAAATGTTAATATTTAAACATTATTGTCAAGAATTGATTCCAACCTGAAAACCAGATCTACTTGTCGTGAAAATAATCAACTTTTTGTGACCATTAAAGAAACATACTTTCAGAAACTGTCCTCTGTCCTTTACGCGGTATCCAGACCTCGGAGAGTTTCTGAGAAATGCAATAGATTCATCCTGGAGCAAAATGTATCTCGGGTATGTCATAAACAACTATCTGAAAATGAGCAGATGACTGACTGAGAATACTGTCTGGTAACCTAGAGTGTACTACAACCCCACCAAGCCCACGGTATGGATGTCAGTCGTCGTCTTGGGAAGATGTTAATCCAAACTACATAATGTCTTAACCTCAGGAGACGACCCATTAAGCGACGGCGCTAGCTTGGTGGGACTACCCAGATATGATTCTGTGAGTCGTTCTAGCCACTCCCAAGAACTTTTCCCGGCAGTGTGGCACTCGCACAGATGCCTGCGTCCAGTTTTGGGAACCTGCTAAACTTGTTGTGCAACTCCGCCTCTTGGGGAATACACGCGAGGCGCAAGCTATGTTTATGTTTGCTTTGATGCCACACGAGGAATACGTTTGTACTGCGGTGTCTTGTGAAGTGTTACTTTCTGAGGAGTGTTGCGGATCTGGTGTTGCGAAGTCTTATATTTCAACGTATTTCAGGTTTTGTTGTATACTACAGTTTTTTCTCCGTATGGTATCAGGAGTTTTGTTATTTCGTTCATTTTGTCCCTCGACGTGTCAGTACTGTGTCATTTTGTGTTGCCGTGTAACAGGTGATGGTGTGTTGCTCTCCTCTGTCATACAGATTCGTAGGCGTTTCTCCATAGCATTATTTCATGTGTTGTATCGTTTCCTTACGATGAATGTGGCTTTTTGTCTGAAATCGCGTGTATGATGTTCGAATTGCTTGTGTGCTGTTACAGTTGGCCATCAGTCGTTTGTATGTCTACTCTGAAACGCAACCATGTTTCTCGTTCCATTAGCTTACATTTTCAAGTAATAGATACACTCAGACGTTGAACACTAAATAAGAAATATCAACACGTTGTACTGTTCAACAGTAGTCAATCTGAATTTTCAGAAAACTAGTGTTATTATCTATCCTGTCGACACATGATCTGGTTAACAACATTATCACGGTTAATGTTTTGTATAGACTCGCAAGATCCTTCATGTATATGACGGTAGGGGAACCTCATGGTTGGCAGGCTGTTCCCTGGTCAGGCAGTCATACGCGGAGAGGCGCTGGCCCAACAGCATGACGTGTGGCCGATGCACTAATAAATAACATGGAAGAGTTGTCCTCCCACTGGCGGCCGTGCCTCCAAGCGAGAAGATCCTCACTTGGATCACTGATGTGGATGATGAGGTATAGTTGTCAACCAGAACAAACATCCAAAAACTCGAGAGTATTTTATGGTATGGGTTTCGTTGGCCTGAAATCCAGCCTAAAAGGTGGAAAATGCGGGTTTGTCTATCAACGAATTAATGTAAAGAAGACAAAGGATATCTGGTAATAAACATGCCGTCATGCCTTACCTGTTGTATGACATCAATCAGATAATGACATAGAGCGTCGTACCTCCCAATTGTGTTGTGAATGTGGGTAACACATTAAACTAACTAGAAGTAACGTGCTAGGTTGGAGAAACTTTCTAAAACGACGAACCAAACGTCATCTCGGCATAGTGAAACAGCAGTTCCCAGTGGACGCCAGCAGAGAGAATAACATTTTTAAATACCGAGATGATGCAACCCACCAGTGCCTAGCTGCGGTGCTGTGTGATGACCCGTTGACAGTGGTCTAATACCACGAAGAGCGCCGTACTGAATGATGTCTTTCGAGAGTGACAGAGACCGCGCACACCGTCTCCTGTTTCTCAGTTCACCATCTCTGTAAAACCTCCTCTTCACTCTCCTGTTATAAAAAGAAAAGCAAAGCCACCGCTGAGGCACCCTTGGGTTATCTGTGAATAGATCGGAATGACGTCAGCAGACCATTCGCACGCCCTCATAACAACAAGAAGGCGAACGTGCCTAAACATTACCATGATTTACGAATTCAATAATATTTCGACAGGAGGAATGCTCGGCAAAGGAGAAAGATTTAAGCCAATCGCAGTTCTGTTGTGGTTTAGGAGAAAAATAGCCTTCCCCTTCGGGTATAGTGGAATAGGATGTTGTCTGAGTAAATTGGTCCCCTTGTGAGGTATCTAAGATACACATGAAGATGTATGGGTAACTTGGGAAGGATGAACAGAACCGTTCAATGCATCGGCAAGGCACTGTTCACTGGGTTAATCTAACGGGACTTTCATGCATATCGCTGCAGCTTTTTTGATGGTGACTTTCAAACATGGCAGTTGTAAGGGTATATCATGGGGGCACCACCTTAGGCAGACACACAGCTCACAGCGTTCTCAGTATGTATTCTGACTTGGTGTCATGTGATCTTACTGTACGTGATTACCCTAAGTGTTTACGTTCTACACCAGTATTGAAACGATGGTAGAGTTGTGATCTAATACATGCTAACACCAAGTTACACTTTTGGCTTGCCATTACGCATACAGTTCTAACAGGGTACAGCAACTTGTTGCTGTATGCAACATGTATGTTTAGATCTAGCCCAAAAGCAGCAAAGTCCGTGTGTGGAAAGTGTGTATCCATAAATGGCAGAATTCTTAACTGTGAAGAGACATCCACATGTAGGACACATTATGACAATGAGGTTAGGTGATGGACTCAGCTAAACGGTAGTTGAAAATGCATATCAGATAACAACATTACATTTTCATCAATACTGACGTCTCATGTATATTATTCCAGCTTTTCATCTGTGATTTACACCACTTTACTCACTCTACTGTCAGTTCAGTATGATGAAAATTTACAGTGATGAGCACGTATGCGTAGACTGAATTGTTATGTATTGTAATAGGAGACCCCAGAGAAACCAAGCAATCTCCTATTCAAGTTAAATTTGAGATTCTATAGAATCATGAAGAGGAACAGGGTTGATGTAGTCGTGTGTTGATGGGTAGTCATGGGTCATGCTGGCAATGCTCTTACTTATTTTCTGAACGTGAAGAATCCATGAATTATTTGTACAAGTTTGTTTAATAAATATGAACACATGTCTGACATATTCATCATATGTGTAACATGTGTTTTTACAGGAATTTAATGCATGTATATTGGTGATATACTTAGAGAAGCAGGATCCTTCCTAAATGTTATGAGTCGCTGGAAGTAAAAATAAGTCGTTAAAAAGTTTATTATTATTATTATCTTTATTATTATTATTATCAATATTATTATTATTATTATTATTATTGTTATTATCATTATTATTATCATTATTATTATCATTGTTATTATTATCAGTTCTGGATCCCAGGTCTACGGACAGGTTTGTTAACTTATACATAAGTCTAACAACTGATGAAAAACAATACAACAATAAACACACGAACAAAAGTATCACATGCGTAAAACTGGATCTAGAAAAAGAGGTCATACAAGTGCATATTCAAGAGGTGGTAAACATTGAGATCACGTGTGGGGTATAACCACGTGCATCTAACTTTGACACCATACGTTGAAGGTGACCTGGTAGTTGTGGGCGTTGACTACACGTGTCAAGGCCGATCAGATGTTGAAAGCATTGTGACAAGCACGTGCTGAATGTGACCAAGTGTTGCCAGGGTCTTCAGGATATCAACCGTGCATGAAAATCACGTTCTGCTGATGGTAACGTGACACCCTCGAGGGTTTACGATGGAGAGAGCGAATACAGGAGGTAGGATGGAGGTTGTGAAAGTTAAGGTAGATGGGGATGTAAGGATATGGCCAACACATAGGGAAGAGAAAAGAGAGGAAAGGAAAGGGTAGGAAGAGAAGGGAAGAGTGTTTATCCAAGAGGGCGTGGGTAGAAGAGGAAGACAGTTGATTACAACAGTAAGTAGTGGAGAGAGAGAGAGAACGTGATATCTTCTCCAGGTAACCTCGTTACAGGCCAGTAGGAGGTCTGATACTTTTTTTGTTATATGACACATTTTCGTGTCAGACACAAGTCCTCAGCGAGGTCATGGGTTACAATGAAAAAAGGAAAACAAGGAGAGAGGGTTAGAGAAAGTGTGAGGACAAGGGATACCGTAATAGAAGGATGGGTGTTCGATGAGCATTCGATAAAGATGTCAAATATAGCCGAGAAGCCAAGTCTCAGTATGCAAGAAAGAAAGACCAGCAGATCTGAAAAGAAGAGAGTAAGGTTCTTCTAAACATCGCTCCAGCCGGTCTTAAAGCAGGAGGGTAAACAGTACTTCCCTGGGCGGCCGGTGTTTACCGACTTAGTGACGCGGAGGGTGTAAGATGGCTCTGAGCTCCAACATTCCCAAGTCAGGAAGGTTTGCTGCTTGTGCTTCATATGCTCTCACTCTCTGCCTTTCTTTTCATCTTCACTTCTTATCGTAGTCAGTCTTTAGATGCTTTTCCTCTTAACTTTTTTCCCGCTTTCCTTTTTCCCTTTCTCGTCTCCATAAATCATTTCATTAATGGGGTGATATTCAAAAGCAAAGAGTTTCAGTGTCACGTAACATGATCTGTGATATTAGATCTTACGGTGTTACCTCGGAAGACAGTGAGCAACTGGGTGTTACGTGGGAGTGATGGGTTAACTCTCTTGTGAAAGAGAGATCGTCTGATGTGCTGGAGTGGTTCATTCTATAACTGTAACTCTGTAAAGTAAGTGATGTGCTTTTTTTGGTGCTTCTCGTCTTAAAGAAAGATTGTTCAAATTTGATTGTTTTCGAGATATGATGATTTCCGTCTCCTCATCGAATGAAAGTTGATGGCAAGACGTTTCTCAGTCAGAATGAGTCAAAGATAATATTTGAATCAGTGTTTCGTTTTCACACAAAACTTATCTGTTGAAAACGAATTTATGTGAAACTCTTAGCAGGTCATCGCCCGCCATGTCCCGAGACCGAGATTATTAGAAAACCGCTGCCGAAATTTGGGTGCAATTTGTGGCTATTGAATAAAGCCTAAATAACATGAAAACGATCTACTTAAGGTGTATTGCTTCCATAAGGATATATTGCAAGGAATATGCTGTTGCAACAGAACTGAATATTCAAATTATGATTACTCTTACATGGAGATGAAACTTGAGTTGTCACTTTGAAAGTATTGATATGTTTTCATTAGATTTTTACGATATTCATAAATTCGAATCAATCTAAAATTATCATAAGAAATTTGAATAATTTGTTATTACAGCCAAATTAGATTAATGAAAACAGCGTTTGGAAACATCCAATGTTTGCGTTGGTAAGAAACGTTGAGAGGTTAGCAACAAGAACAAGCGAGGCACAAATTGTGTCTGTGTTATTGTAGGTATGATTAGTACTTCATAATTAATCACATTTCTACAAGAGTGTGTGTTATGTGTGTGGTATGGGTGAAGCATCTCAATGCTGGTCCTCTTCAAACCCTTCTCAGCCGGCCAATTATCAACATGATTACTGTTGCCTTTGACAACAGCTTCTGACGCTCATTCAGATTGAGCGAAGGGCAGTCAAGTGGTCAATTAGGGGTCAAATATCAGTGAGCTTGACTTGGTAATTGGCACGTACGACGCCCTAGGTGATCGTGCTTGGTGGGCGATTGTGGGGCAGTTGGCAAGTTCATGGCTGTTAG
>JAUUDZ010054365.1:0-10415 GCA_032361705.1 Panulirus versicolor | reverse complement strand
TCTACACCCTCCATTCCAGGCCACCACACATAAGCAACTTGCTGCTAAAATTAGAGAAGCCAGGTTAGTCTGATGGTTCAGAATGTAAGCTGAGTTATCAAATTAGGCTGTTTTGTATTTGCAGGAATATGTACAGATATAAGTAATTTTAGTAGCTTTAAAAGTTGGAAGTTAACATTTTGGGTAAAAAATAAGCCTGGAAAGGAGTGAACTTGTACATTAAGGTCCTATGAAGCATTACAGCAGAGTATATAGATTCAACAAACTTGATTATTCTTACTCTTTACTTATGGTGTCTAATGCTGTCCAATGAAGATTGCTGTTAATCTATATTTTGTGTAAAGAAGCTCATGAACTTGAAGGGATCAGTTATTCACTGAAGACCAAATCAACCCTTGTGCCAATTGTAAGAGTCCCAAGTGTGATTGCCAGTGTGGCTAACACCACTGAATAACTGTGTTATCCTCCTTTACATTGAAAAATCTTAGCCAGGGGGCCCACTTTTATGTAGAGGGCTTTCCAGCTTACAACCCATCTGGAACTTCGTAGCACCTCCCCTACCTCAATCAACCCGAGGGCCAATTTAAACTTAAGTACTTGTTGATTGTAGATGGACCACACATGACTGATGTCAGCACATAGAAACTGTTATATTATTCATGGGAAAGGAGATGATAAAAATTAAAAAGTGAAGTCAGTATTAGGTAAAACAAGGGATTGAGTAAATGGGTTGTGAATGGCTGGGACCCATAATGCTTCAAGTGTTTGACTGGTTGAATTGTCTAAATGGCTCTCCATGTCTCCAGTTGCAAGATTCATTCATTATTTAATTATTTGGAAATAGTAATGTTAAGTAGTTGTTGAAATGTATTACTGAAAAGCCAGGATACTCTCCCATGAAGTAAGCTGCCACAGAGATTGAATGAAGATTCGCCCAGGTAAGAAGCTGGGTGGGCTAGGAGTCACAGGTTGGACACTAGAGGGATCAATAGTGAATTGTGTAAGTTATGAATATCAAATTTCCCTGTAAGTAAGGTCATTATTGTTATAAACTGGTTAGGAAGATGGGTTACTGAGATGTGGACATGAAAGCACAGTTGTAAACATGTAAATTTGTGTGTATAGTACAAAACTACACATGCATGCGGGTCTACAGCTCATGAAGCTTTATATAAAGGGACCCCAGAGTACTTGGATTTATGCTTTGGATCTTAAGTTTGGTTTTGCCAAAATCTGGATGGTTGCTAGAACTTGGAAGTGGAAGTTCACAGGTTCAAATCAAATGCCCAGGAGTGTTGCCAACTTCAGTTTCTTTCAATTCTTCTTTTTAAGGAGATCCCAACATTAAGAGAGTAAGTGGCTAACACTGCGGAGGGAGCAAGTGTATCTAAGAGATATTGTATAAAAGTGCAACTGTGACGAAATATGAGGTGGTAAAGTTGTATTGTAACCAAAAGGCAACACTCATTGTCAGTTAAAGATTTAGATTCCCTTCATAAGTAAGGGTATTTTGTGCTAGTAAGATTCATTACTGTTACTAGTATTACTTTAGAGATAAAAGACCTTAGCAGTACCTGTAATTTGGTATGGACTCATATAAGGGAATGTACCTTGACTAGTTAAGTGAAAGTAGACTCACAAGTAAAGAAATAAGAGGGAGTAATGGAAGAGGAACCACCAGAGAACAGTTATTTAGAAATGTAATGGGAAAGTACTAAAAGCAAGACCAAAAGTTAATACAACTAGAGGTAGGGGTAAAGAACATGAGTAATCAATTAAAGGATTGTGAAAAGTGTCACAAGATGAGAGAGGAACTTTAGAAATTAAAGATTAAAGTAGAAGAGCATGAACGAAGATTCACTCACATCAGGTAAAGATAAGAGGGTACATAACCAAAGTGCATAAGACGAGAACAGATGGGAACATCGGTGAAGGGAGTAAATGGGTAAGTGGTGATAGGGAGTGATGAGCTGAGGAGGAGATGGAGTGAGTGTTTTGAGTGTGATTGATGATAGGGTGCCAAATGTACGGTGTTTAGGTCAGGAAAGTTTGCAGAGTGAGAGAATCATGGTAAGTGGTTTGGTGAAAAGAAAGGAGGTGGTGAAAGTCTTGCGTAATATAAAATGTGGCAAGGCGGCTGGAGTGAATGATATTGCAGTTGAATTTCTTTAAAAAAAAAAAAAAAGGTGACTGTGTTGTTGATCTGTTAGATAGAATTTTTAATGAATGTACGAATCATGGCGAGGTGCCTGTATTAAGGCAAGGGGAACAAAGGTGAGTGTTCATATTACAAAGGTATCAGTGTGCTGAGTGTACCTGGTAAGCTGTAAGGACGAGTCGTGATGAGAGGGTGGTGGCAAGCACAGAACGTTAAACGGGCAAGAAACAATGTGGCTTCAGAAGTGGTAGAGGATGTGCGAATCAGGTGCTTACCTTGAAGAATGTATGTGAAAATTTCTTTGAGAAACAAAAGATTTGTATGCAGCATCTATGGATCTGGAGAGAGTATTTGAAAGGGTTGGCAGAGATACTTTGTGAAAAGTGTTACGAATATGTAGTGTGGGTGGAAAACTATTAGGAACAGCGAGGATCTTTTATCATGAGAATAAGGATGGTCTTGGTCAGTATCTTGTCCCCTTCATATCTGTACTAAGGATGGTCTTGGTCAGTATCTTGTTCCCTTCATACCTCTACTAAGGATGGTCTTGGTCAGTATCTTGTTCCCTTCATACCTCTACTAAGGATGGTCTTGGTCACTATCTTGTTCCCTTCATACCTGTACTAAGGATGGTCTTGGTCAGTATCTTGTTCCCTTCATAGCTGTGCTTAGGTTGGTAAGTATCCTGATCAACCCTTCATAGCTGTGCTGAGAATGTTCTTATTGAGTATTCCAACACACTGGGATATTCCCTTCCTCAGGCAGGAGGAGAATAAGGAAAAAGTTTCTCTTTAAACAGGTATTTTATTTCATGAAAATGAATGTTGGTTAACAAATCTAATTGTTAATTTGTGTCTATTCTTCATTCTGTTAAGATTATCAATATAGAGAAAGGAGTCTAGCAGTTAAAAATGCTATTCCTATCAAAGAAACTCGATGATTGCACTAGTTAAAAGGTTTTTTTTTTTTTTATAAAGATCTGAAAGTCACAAAAACCGGGTAACGTCAAAATGAAGATCAATTTCGTTGCCTCTTAACCATCAGATTACCTAGAAAGACTTGTTACATCAATATTTATCAAGTTTGACAGATAGATCAAAAGATGATGGATCTGCAGACCCTTAGAAGGCGGTGTCCGGTTGTTCCTCAACCCACTGCTTGATCTTCGGGAGAGCGAGGATCTTGTTTACGTGTTGCTGGATGGCAGGGAACCCATTCAACATCTCTGGATCCTTCTTCTCCAGCCACCCCATCACCAGTCCAAACATCAAGTCCGCCCACGTCACCTGAGGAGGAAGCCAGAAAGATGTATGAGTGTGGGATGACCGGGTTAGGGATAGACAAGGAAGTCAGTGATGATTAGAAAACCAAAAATATGTAAGAAACTGAAGACCAGGAGACCAGAAAGCTGTAAAATTCGTGGGCCGAGGATACGCTAGAGTTAAGGACCAGGAGGTTAGAAAGACCAAGAGACTTCAGGTTACAGAGGTAGAGAGACGTATGAATTAGGAGCTTATGGAGATGCTGGAAATGTGAGGTGAAGGACGCAAAGAAATGAAGCGGCTGGGGGGAAGCCAGCCTTAGGAGAGCAGATGTAAGAGACATGAGATGAAATAACTAAGGAGACATTGGATCTCAAGAGATAAGTCTTGAGGGTTAGGAAGACCATGTGATGCAAGAGACAGAAGACCGAGGCTCTCCCAAACAGACCCTGAGCTACAGGAACCATCGGCTGCTTTCCTGGTTTAATCATCGGCTGCTTGTGTGTTTTATGCTAACTGGAACTCTCATACATTAGTAAGAAAGAGCGAATATTCGCTCCTTACAAGGTAATGAATATTCATAATCGATAAAGATTCCTCGATTTATATTCAGGTTCTATCCTGGTCTTCAGATGGTAAATGATCATTTTTTTCCAGTACGTTCACTGTACAAGGAGCCAAGTAGTTAATTCTTCTTCCTTCCTTGGAAAGTGAAAAACTGTGTGGCTAGTGGTACTCCTGTAACCAGAGCCATGAGGACAAAGGAGTGGCCCTCAGACAGCTCTCTAAGTATCTTTCGTTAAGTTAAACTCATTAAAAACGAAGAACGAGAAAGCTTCACGCTCTGGTCTACTAGCACGACCTAAAACATCTTTATTTCTCCTTAACCTCGGCTACCAGAGATCATGGTGATAATTCCTTTAAGGTTTCGCATCGAAGACAGTGTGATCCCCTTCACTAACGTTACTGATATCTGGCTGGAAGTCGTAACTCAGAACCTACTGCTCTAGTCTTCAGATGACTTACGTCCCTTGAAAACTAAAAGTAATTTATTGTTGTCTGAAGGGACAAGCGTTATTGAATATATATCATTGTCTCCCATATACCATGCTAAACCTCAAGTGTCTGGAAGTGTGAGGGCTAAGTTCCATTATCAACACTTCGCTCTCTGTAGCCCGAGCTGGAGTGGGGGTCTCTCTGCCAGGAAGGGAGTTCCCTAAACCTTTGCCTCATGATACCTTGCTCGTAGTTTGTCTTTGGATGCAATAAATTGCTGGATTATTTTCCCCATTTCTGTCGCTTGACAGTGGGTGCATTAATGGTCTGAATAATCTTAAATTGGAAAGGAATTGTATGAAATAATCTCCTTCAAAGCAGAAAGTAGTCAAATATCTTATTATTATGAACTATATCAACAGCGATTATTCATACACTCTTACATCTTGCTGCTGTCATGATGTGATGCAGTGTCAGATATAGCTATAGTAATTAATGACCCCGGACACTGACCTCGTTGGAGACGAGCCACTCCCGATCCTCCAATTGTTTATTGAGGCGGGTCAGGATGGGTGATATCACATTGGGGAATAACTCCTTGCTCTGCCTCTTCTTCTCCTCCTCGTCATTGGGAGAAAATCTGAGAAAATCATCAAGTTAGCGATGAGGAAACATATGAATGTCGGTGCATTACAAGGCCACGCCTTCTGTAAGGCTTCAGAGAACATAAACTTGTTATCTTTAAATCTGAGTACTTTTAAATTCATGACTGCATAAATCTATCTTGGGGTGCCCAAATCCCGATTATGACTATCAACATCACCTTCCTTCCTTGTTCAGTGCGTGAGCCGCAGTATTTCCATCGCGTAAGGATGCATGAAGCATCACAAGATCCGTGAGGAAATATTAAGCTCATCTCTCTTACCCTAACATTTCTTCAGTCGAGCAACCCTTCTCAAATCACATACAGTCCTCAAACATATAATTTCCAACACATCCACCCGCTACTTTACGTCTTTATCCTGAGGCCTACACCTTGCACTCACACATCACAGACGGGACTAGTATAACAATCAAATATACCCATCTTTCCACACATTTCTCAATGCGCCCAGGACCTTTGCCCCTTTGTCCACCCTAGCGCTCACGTCATCTACCATGGTTGCATTCGCTGTCATATCCACACTCAGGTATCTACAACGCTCCACCTCCTTAACGTTCTCTTCATTCAAACTCACATTCTAAACAACCTGTCTCTTTTCACTGCTAAACCTAATAACTTTGCTTTTTTTATGTTTACTTTCAACTTTCTCCTTTCACACATTATTCTGAACTTCAAGACCAACTTTGTAGTTCTCACTCGCATCTGCCACCAGCCCCATGTTATCAGCAAACAATTGACATATCTTCCAGGCAAAACCACCCAAAAAAAAGACTGTACACGTTTTAATCTCCAAAACCTTTGCATTTTTCTTCCTCACCATCCCAGCTATAAAGAAAGTTAACAGCCACAGTGACATCATACACCTTTGCATCATCTAATAATGACCCCTGACCATCTTTCCTGCGCACTCATGTAAACTTACTTATGTCCCTCCTTTTTAACTAAGTATTCCCAGTCGCTGCCCCATTTTTCGTGACATAATTCCAGAACCAGTTTACCATTTCCGTTCATAACACCGGCTAACCCATGCTCTCTCTCTCTCTCTCTCTCTCTCTCTCTCTCTCTCTCTCTCTCTCTCTCTCTCTCTCTCTCTCTCTCTCTCTCTCAACTGCTATATTATCCACTGTCGCATTCAAACCAGTCACCACTAAGACTGGATCCCTTGCACTAACCCTGCTAACACACCGTCATTTTCTCCGAACACTCTTATCTCTCTTCCTTAGTCTTCTCATTTTCAATAACCCCAGGGCGTAAGAATGGTCTGAGAATGTCCGATGGGTAGAGTATGGGGCGAGAGTAAGAACGAGAGTAAAGGAAGGAATGGAGGAGGTTTGGGAAGGGTGTATAAGGAAGTGAGTTCAATCTGATATAAGGATAAGAATGAATGTAGACTACGAGAGGTGGATGACTGGCAGTAGAGAGTGGAGTGAGGAAGACAGGGGACTCGTATGGAAGGATCAAAATGAGTGTTTAGGCAATTTTGATACAAGGGATCGAGTTCTCGTGGTGGGTGATTTAATTATAAGATTGGATGATGTACAGTTGAGGGTATACTTTTCAGGCATTGGTGTGTACCAGGGGTTAGTGAAAACTGACAGCAACTTATTGAGCTGAGTTTTGAAAAAGGATTGGTGATTGGGAATACTTAGTTTAGATTAAAAAAAAAAAAAGGTACATACATGAATGGGATTTATAGGTCAACGGGCGTTATTGGATTATGTACTTGTTGACAATGGCGCAAAAGACGTTGTTCAATGTATATGTGCTGAGAGAAGGTAACTAGTAGATGTAAGGGATGACTGATCATTTCTTGGTGATGCAATTACTTGCAGTGGGTTTAAGATGAAAAATTACGTCGGCAGCTTGTGTGCAGAGACACCAGGAGACAGTGGCAGAATAGTGGCATAAAGTGGAAATAAATGAACATGGATGAGGAGTGGAGTGTATTTAGGGACGTAGTGCTTGTATATGTAGGTGCAGCGGGTGGTATGATGCGGGCGTATGAGAACTGGTAGTTAGTAGTGGGATGAGGAAGTAGATTTGCAAGTGAGACAGGATATGTATTTGGCCGAAATCTACAAAGAAGGTGTGCCAGTGGTTGGAAGGTGTATAAAAGAAAGGGGCACGAGGTCAAGTGGGGAGCACAGAAGCTAAGAAAGAGGGCAAATAAGAGGTGGAGATGCCATCTTCACGGAGAGTAAAACATGTTTTAGAAGGTGAAATGCGTGAGGAGAACACTAGATCAAAAGGAAATTTCAAAGAGGGGAGAGGAGAGGGAAGTGGTAACAGGCAAACGAGAGTTGAAAATGAGATGGAGTGAATATATGAAATATGGCTGAGTGTGTTAGATGACTGAGTGGTGCATGTGCGTGTTTGTGACGAGATGGTGTGCAGAACGAGCTAGTCATTGCTAATGGTCGGTGAAAAGAGGAGAGGTGGCGAAAGCCTTGCTGAAAATGAACTGTGGGAAAACAATAGGAATGGAAGGACCTGCAGCTGCGCTTCTCAGAAAATGGGTTGACGTACATACTGGTTGATAAGTCAGGCTTTTCAGCGTATGCATGACCCTAGGTGACGTGCCTAAGGACCGTCAGAATGCCTGTGTAGTGCCAGTATATAAAAGCAACAAAAGAGAATGTACGAATTATAGAGGTATAATTCTGCTGAGTATACCTGGTGAGGTTTATGGAAGAACAATGATTGAGAAGGCGACGGCATGCACAGGTCATGAGACTGGAAAGGAGCAATGTGTCTTCAGGAGTGGTATTGGATATATGAACCAGTTGATTACTATGAAAAGTTTGTGTAAGTAAGATTCGGAAAGACTGAGGAATAAGTATGTGGCATCAGTAGCCCTGGAGAAAATGTATGATGGGACTGTTAGAGAGGCCTTGTAGAATATGCTACAAATATATGGTGTGAGAGGAAGCTTCTCGATGTAGTGGGAAGTTTTCAACGCTAGAGTATGTAATAAGTGTGCGCAGGAAGGGAAGGGAATGATGAGCTCAAAGCGAATGTTGTCTACGTTAAGGATGTGTGATGCCACCATGGCTGTTTAATCTGTTCATAGGCGAGGTGGAATGGGAAGTGAATGCAAGGGCTCTGAAGAGATGTGAGAGTCTGCAGTATGCTTAAGGGCTCCATGGCCTGGGATGTGAGTCAACTGCTGTTTGCAAATGACGAAGCGCTGGTGGCAGGCTTGCGAGAGAAGCCCCGGAAGCCAGTGCTCCTGTTTGGGAAAGTGTGTGGAAGGAGGAAGTTAAGTTAAGTTACTGATGGTAACAGGGGGCGAAGCAGGATCAGATGCCGTGAGAATTTGAAGATGAAGAACCCGAAGAAAGTGGCATGTTGTAGGGACTTGGGAGTGGACATGGCTGTGGATGGGAGCATGGGAACTGAAGTGAGTCAGAGAGGGGGAAAGGAGGGGGAGAGATCCTGGGTGCACTGAGGAGTGTGAGGAAGGAGAGATTATCATTTGCCAGGGCAGATATAGGTATGATTGAAGGTGTATAGTAGTCTCGAGGGTGTTACACTGATACGAGTCTTGGCGGCCTGAATGCAAAAGAATGGAAGAGATTGGATGTATTAGAAATTAAATTCCCTAAGACAATGTATAGTGTAAGGAGTATTGGTCGTGTAAGGAGTGACAGCATGAGAGCCAGTTAGAGCAGTGGACGCAGTCTGATACAGTAGACCAGGGTGTGCTGCAATGGTTTGTACATATGGAGCGGATGAGTGAAGAAAGACTAACAGAGAGGATCTACGGGGCAAACTCGTAGGGAGTAAAAGGGAAGGGATGACCGAGAAGGATACGAAAGGATTGATAGTTATGAGGGTAAGAGGCGTGCACTGGATAGGGGTGACGTGCAGTCATTGGCCTGAGCCAGGTTAAGCGCTCAGGGTAAATTAGGGAATTGGTCTGTGGAATTCGGGTTCGGTGCACCATATATGAGAGCCAAAGAATGGATATAAATAAATGAGGCCATTGTATCGTCTTCTGGCGCGAATGTCACATGTTACTATAGATATATGAACACGAGTGCGTAACTGGCTATACATACATGATTTTGTAAACTTCATGCATCATATCTGAGAGAGTATCCGCCAGGGAATCGCAGAAGGCCGCCTCTAGGTCGTCCTGGGGCACGAGTCCGGCCTGCTTGGCCAGGTAGCGGGCGATGGCTAGCGACTGTGGCAGCGTCTTGTCGTCCACCACCAGTAGTGGCAGCTTGCCGCCGGGGATGTCTGTAGTGTGAGGCTTAGCTACATGTGAAAGATCCTTATGAATGACGTCATCTCTAGCCAGCTACTACTTTTCCCAAAAGTGTTTAGATTATCACTACTTTCCTGTTGTATCAGTTCTGTATGTATCATTACTCACTACAACCTCTCTCATCCTCCACGAGGTTTCCACCATCATTCGTATCGTAGGATAGTTAGAAACCTGCTATGCCACACCCCGTTCTCTACTTCCATCTACTGGTTTCATTTTCTTCTACAACATGGATTTGAAAATATGAGGAAAACTTGGATAATTGTATCAGTTCAGATAGCAAACATTGTTAGTTATGTTTGCCATATAGTTTATATCTGTCACATGGTCCACTATATATTTCATCATCACATACATAATGGTAGACAACTTTTGTGGATCTTGTTATACGGGACTGTGTTCCCAGCTCCAGGTCAGTTGGCTGGCAAAATACCACGCACACCAAACTCTGTCTTACGCCTTCAAAAAACTAATGAAAATTATAAAATCATTATACGAGTAAATCATTATACGAGGAATTCATTAAAACTGATAATGATCTTAACATCTGAAAGAAGAAATAGACTCTCATCATCAAGTTAACAGATCTATCGTTTCATGATTTCAAGAAATGACGACATTCGACGAAGCTACATTTCCTAACAATGAAGTAAACAGTCATGCCAACTCACCAGCCTTACGAGCGGGCCAGTCACACCACTCGATGCGCTCGTCTGTGTAAGGAATGTCGGCGTACGCGAAGATCCAACGGATCAGCTCAGCGCGGCCCTTGGCGTTGAAGTAGATGAGCTTGTACTCTGGCATGGTGGCGGCGGAGGTGGTGGTCCTGGGAGTTATAAAGGTCAGTTTTCGTGGGAGTGTGGTGGTACCTACGTTTTCTTTTTTTGTAATTTGAAGGTCAGGTTCTTTGTGATGCATAAAGGTCAGGTTTCGTGTTACTGTGGGTTTTATTATTCTTCTCTCTGGGTGTTGAGGGAATCTACTTTCTCTAGGAGGTTTGGGGATCAGATTCTTTAGAAGATCTTTAAATCAGGTCAGTTCGGAGTTACCAGTGATTGCCTT
>JAUUDZ010054344.1:0-10416 GCA_032361705.1 Panulirus versicolor | reverse complement strand
CTCTCTCTCTCTCTCTCTCTCTCTCTCTCTCTCTCTCTCTCTCTCTCTCTCTCTCTCTCTCTCTCCTTACTTCTTTGCTCACACTCCAACACCCCCACCCTTTACTCTCTACCTCTCACACTTTCTTTCAGTCATAGTTCCCTTTTTTCTTTTTTAAACCCCGCCTTGTACAGCTACCCCATTTCTCATTCCCCATCCTTCCCCGTTTCTCCTCTCCCTCTCCTACCATCCTCGCCCCCCCCCCCTCTCTCTCTCTCTCTCCCTCTCCCAGCGATGACAAACGGGGAGCATCCGAGTCGCCGGCACTGGAGGCGGTGTGATCTCTGCCTCTGGCCCGACAAACTGACGGCGTGGATGTCTTACCCCACACCCCACTCCCTGCTTCCCTCCACGCCAGGGTTAACCCCCTCTTCCTGCCTCTCCAGTCCAACAAAGTCTACCCCTCTGTTAACGAAGTTGGGGAGTGGGGAGGGATGGGGCTATCATACAAGTGGAACTCTCTTATTTAAGTGTGTTGGGGGGTGGGGGTCTTGCTATCCACATGGGGATATACAACAGGAGCCCTATTGCGCCAAGTGGGGGCCTAGCTATCCAAGTGGATTCTCCTTATCAAAGTAAAGAACTGTTATCCAAAAAGGGGCTCAACTATCTAAGACGGGGAAGGCGCAGTCTGTACAAAATGGACCCCTGTTATCCATATGGATGCCGTAAGTGGGACACCCGTTATCCAAGTGGAGGCTCTATGTGGGGTCCTGTTACCAGAATGGGGTCCCGTTAAGCAAGCGGGAGCCTATTGTCCCATACGGGGCCCTGTTGCCTAAAAGCAACCCTGTTATGTCCAAGTGGAAACCTGTTTCCTAAGAGGAGTCCTGCAACAGCCAAGTGTAAAGTAGCAAGGACGGGACACAGTGAATGATGGCTTCAATATGAATATTGGAAAAACGCTGAATGAATCTGTTAAGGTGAGACACTACGGGGTGGACATCGTCCCTAACCTGTCGTCATAGTCCCACAGTATGAGAATATCAGAGATAAAGTATCAGCTGACAACTACAGGGAAAAGTCAGAGACCGCAGAATTTCCCAACAAGCTGGAGAGAGAAGATTAAGGAGTGACTTGATCACATCCCTAGGTAACTAAAACATCTTGATGGTAAAGAGTCATCAGACCTTCGAAAGATGCAATGATAAAACAGCTCGAGGCCCTGAAGGTAATGAAGAGCCATTTTTGGTATAAGCTTAATAGATGAATGGAATCAGATGAGTAATGAGATTACGAATATTGACACCATAAAGAAGTTTAAAAGCTGTATGATAGTAAAGAGCATGTAAGAGACTGGGCCCCACGAGTGTAGAAATCTCTCCCCGTATACCGTTCAAATAGGTAATCACAAATATGTATTTACACACACACACACTAAAAGGGGTTATCCTTTGAACCGGCCCCAACCCCTCTGCTCCATCATTAACGCTTCTCTCTAGCGATCAAAATGTCTCGCTAATTGGAGGATTTCATAAGCGTCCCCAGATACCGAAATGAACGAGACTACTACAGTCTTTCAGAGAGTTAAAAACCCATTGCCTTTCTCCCACTCCGAGAGACTTTCCTCAACTGAGCTCACCCATACATCGCAAGGACCAGGGTCTTCCCAGCAGTGTGGTAAGAAGAGGAGGATCTTCCCGACCATCAACTGCCTCGTCTGCGTCCTGGATATTCACTCCAGCGACCAGAAGAAATGCAAGACTTCTGTGGCTCTGAACCTCACCGACTTCATCATAGTTTTAGACGTAGATTTGTTAGGCTTGCTCAGTGCGCTTGGTTAAGCTACACACCTCCTAAAGGGTCCATTTCCACTTGATAATCCCTCATCTGTGTTGTCCCACAGGTCACAGACATGGAAATCTTGTGCAGCCTCGTCTTCTGTGACTGGGAACGGTTCCCTTAAGCAATACTCTCACTTCGAGACCATCGTAATATAAGGTTAGTCTCGTACTATAAGGCTATCACAGAGCGAGACCATTATACTAATGGACTGACAACCTACAAGACGAGGCCACAAACGCTTCGAGAACACAACACCACAAGAGCACAGAGCTGTGAGAACACCAGATTACAAGACCATTGCACAAAGAGAGAAACCCATTACGAGACCACCACACAACGTGAACACCATGTGAGGAAAACACCACACTATGGGTCCACCACATCATATCACCACCACACTAGGAGAATACTATGTTCCCAAACCACCACACTACACAAGAACACCACGTTACGAGATCCCACACTTCGAGAACACCAGACTACGAAACCACTGCACTACAGGACCATTACATTAGGACACTGCTAAACAACGTGTCCACCAAATCTCAACACCGCTACACAACGAGACGAACATATTATGAGACCACTATACTATGAGACCACTACACTATGAGACCAACACAGTATGAGAACACTTCACTACAAGACTATCAACTGACGAGACCACCTCACTACAAGAACACTTCACTACGAGACTATCAAATGACGAGACCACCACACAGCGAGAGAGCCCATCAAAGCTGGGAATCAAGCATCACAGAAGAAACAATCTCGTCCATGATAAAAGCTCCAGTGATGGTTCGATACCCAATAAAATCCTGTGTGAGGGTTGTCTTGCTTCTGGTAATGGTGGGGGTGGCGGCGGCGGAGGGACGATGTCTGAGGGGAGAGAGAGAGAGAGACAGAGAGAGAGAGAGAGAGAGAGAGACAGAGAGAGAGAGACAGAGAGAGAGACGGGAACTAAAGAAAAAAAATAGTGGAGGGAGAGATATTGGTGTAAGGAGGACAGTGGAAGAAAAAAGGTTGCGAAAGGGAAGAAGGAGTGGATGATGTACATTGAGAAATGTGTATTGCATCTAGATGGAGGGAACCAGGATGCTGAAATGATGCTGTGGATGAGAAGCAGTGTGGAGGGAAAAAGTGTGTAGTTGAACGAAAAAAGAAAAAATGAAGGGCAGAGATAAAAGGAGAATTGTGTATAATAGGGGAATAAGAACAATACACAGACATCCAAATGGATGAGTGTCATCCCCGAGCAAGGAGGTTGATTGTGTTTTTCTTCCAACTAATATCTTTTTTCCCCCCTTTGTTACCGTCTTGCAAAGTGTTACACCGGGGTTCTAATATCCAACTCTTTACTTCCCCTTTTCTTAAGAGGGACTGTAACAGCGACGTGTCCTATCCACTAAGCTACCTTACCCTCACGTCCTCTCCTCCCAATCGGCCCATACCAAACTGGGACTCACCTCAGTAGGCGACCGTAGTTCTCTATCGGTTTCACACGACCTGTCACCTCACTAAAGGCTACCGTGCTCACTTCGTCGGCTTTACCATACCGTTTGGCGCGGGTATTGCACGCACCACCAGAAGACTGGACCCTACAACTACCTCAGGAGAACAAAATACCAGTTCAACCCATCCTTCTCCAGCCCCCAGCGGACACCATCCTTCCCACTGTACCAAAGGGTTCATAAACACATTCTTATCTGTCCATCGCTGGGTTTCAGTCTTCTGGCTGTAACCGATACAGCAAAAGCACTGGCCTGAGAGGATACACAACGATGCCCAGGGATCAACTTCACCTTCTGACGATGAAGTCTTCCCAGTTTCCCGCGCTCATGTACCGCAAGGACACTTAACGAAATATCAGCGTTGGACATCGGCTATAAATCGTAAGGAAAAATCACTGAACGCAAGAAACATCATGGTATTATCAGGTCTGTGGTCGGGGAGGTGCCTATCCTTCTCTGGTATGTGTATCACATTCGCAAAGTGCCATGGCTCTGAAAGCGGTCCGAGACACCCAGTTCTCAATGTAGCTCAGAGTTGAGGATATTTCCCCCTCCATCATCAGTCTAAGGAACATACACCTGGACAACATCCCCTCACCACGCTTGACTCCTCCTCACTTAATCTCTCAATACTCCCGGGAGACGGGAGCCACTCTATACCAATTTGATTCTTATGGAGTGGGGAGAAAGATATGGCAATCATTAACAATCAGATAATTTCTTTAGTCAGTAGAATGCTAAGGGTGTAAACATACATCATACTACGAAATATACATGTGGCACAACACCTGACCTACACAGAGACACACGTGATGCGGGCATGAAACCCTTCCACGCTTTCCTGAGTTTTCAAGAAAATTTTCCCCCTTTGCTAATTCCTGTTTTATCTTCGCCCACAAGTCTCTAGATGTGGCATTTTATCTTTGAATCTTAAATTTTATCAATAATTTCATTCGGTGATCTTTTCTCTAACTCCAAATGCTTACCATATGTCACCCCGGTTTTTCCCATAGATATATTACTGGCATTCTCAAGTCTCCTCTGTATAATATTCTTTGTCATAAAACTCTCCCTCTATAACGTTTGGCAATTTTCTTTCCTACGTATCATATAAAACTTCTGCATATTTCTATCTGCTTGCCATCAAGTTTATTACTAAGAAATTAGATTTGTTCATATCCTGGAATTAAGTTCATTTCATCACTTGACATTTCACTTCACTTACAATATCAGTCTGCCTCAGGCTTACTTCAGAAAGTAAAACAAGAAACAAATGCACATCTTAAATGTCCATTGCACGACCTACATGATTCTTATACAACATATTCCATTTTCTATGAAGTAATAAACTGTTTTATTCACCTCTCAAATTTCTAATTCAATTTCCAACATTTTCTCCTGTCTTCATATCAGCTTTTCTAAAGTATCTTATTTTCCTTCTTCCTCCACTCTTCTTTCCTGCCTTTCTCTTTATTTCGTCATGCATCCTTCTCATTTCTCGCCTTTGGCTTTGTCTCTATTCATTCATCATAACCCACTCTATCTTTCATGTATCTTCTTCCATTGCATCTTCCCTTCTTCGTTTAGTTTCACCCATTTCCTTAAGTATATTTTCTTTTCATCTTCCTTTATCGTTGAGTGATTACCAGAACTGGGCCCAGACGCCTCGGCCAGGCGGCGCTCCCACTGGGCAAAGAATTTCAGTCCATAGGCCTCAGGTTGGTCCAGTTAGGAAACACAAGGTACACAGCATCACACTCTGCCATTTCACACCGCATGGACGCCTACAGTGTTGGGCTTTCTTCATTCCTCCTCATCTTCCTTATGGCTTTCAAACCAGTGAGTCATGGTGTATCAAGTCGACTTCGTGTGTCATTCACGCGGATAAATTGTCAAAAAGGGGGCAACGTAAAGTGAAAGCAAGAGTCAGGGTGATGTAGTAGTCCTCTTTAACCTCCCAGACGACCCCACTTACTTCGTCTATAACCGTAAAAACTGCCACAAATGTGGCTCTTTGATTTTGGTTCATGCCTGGCTTTTGTCTCGGGGTATCTAATGACGTTGACACTTGAGTATGATGGTGTATCCTGTGTCCATCGTACCTAAGGATCGTATCGTCATACTGAAGGATCGTACCGTCGCATTCATGTTTTCAAGTTATCCTTCTTCTTCATGTATTACCCTTCAGCCAACTGTCATATAAAGGTTTTTCCGTCATATTTAGTTTCTAATTCCTTGTTACCCACTTCCCTCCAGTTTCCTGTTCTTTTTTTATATACAGTTTTCGCTCCAATTATCATTCCAGTTCTTGCCTCTCCCCTATCATTCTGGTCAACCCTATTCCTGACAACTCTCCTTCCTGCATATTCATTTTCTACAACTTCCCGTTCCTCCCGCTTCTCTACAGTTTCCTTAACCTTCTCATCACTCAGCTTCCTCCTATTGACTGCTCTTTACTGTACTCCATTATTCCTTCGGTATTCTCCTGTTCGCCATACCTCACCACTTATCCCACCCGTTACCTCTCTCTCTCTCTCTCTCTCTCTCTCTCTCTCTCTCTCTCTCTCTCTCTCTCTCTCTCTTCTGTTTACCAAGGGATCAGGCTGAGGTAATAGCGAGCTCTCGTCAGGTTAGCTTCACACACAGCCAGACGCCCCTCCAGTTCCTCCTCCTCCCTAAAGTCCCACTACCCCAGGTACTCCAGCACCTCAGTACTCCAGGAACCCCAATCACCTAAGTACCCTAAGTGCTCCAGCACCTCAGCATCCCAGGTACCCCTGCACCTAAGCATACCAGGAACTCCGGCACCTCAGCACCCCAGGCACTCCAGCACCCCAGGTACTCCAGCACCTCAGCATCTAGCTCCTCGACACCAATTCCTCTTCAAAGAAGTACACTCGATGCTTTCCCCACCCATAACCCCGTCCATACTATGTGTCTCATTCAATTCACCTTCTCAAGGCTACAGCCTTAGCCTAAGCCACATCCCTCAGCCCGAAGAGTCTGTGCCTTTACCCCCTTGGCCTAGAGCACATATGCTTTTCCTTCCTCAGCCATGGCAGCTGTGCCTTTTCCTCCTCAGCCGGAAGTGTGTTTTCCTTCGTCAGCCTGACATCCTTCCTCAGCCCGAGACACTCTGAACTCTCTCCCGTGTTCCTCTTCATAAAACCACAGCACGGTGAACCCCTGAGTCCCCACCACGAAGTACCATTAGCTCCTCCTCGGCAGATGGGAGACACCTTAATAGCCTTCGTGCTCATCAGCCCAGAACACTTTCAGACCAAGGAACCCCCTCTCCTCCTAGCTCTTTCCAACCAAACAACCGTCTCCTACCAGCTCTTTCCTCAGTAGGTCAGGAGAAGGTGATGGTCAAGGGAAGGTGATGGCCAGGGGAAGGTGAAGGTCAGGGGAAGGTGATGGTCAGGGGAAGAAAATGGTCAGGAAAAGGTGATGATGGTCAGGGGAAGGTAAAGATTAGGAGGGATCCTCAAGACGGAACCTCAAGGTATAGCCTTTCGATGGGGTCCTCAAGGCGAATCCTCAAAATGTGACCTTGAATACGGGCCTTTGAGTGTTCCATGTTACTTTATCTTTCACACTATACTTCTTCACGGGTGACGGGACACAGATACTCTTCTATCTATCTAATCACTGACACCTACCCTGGCCTTTCTTTTGTGCATTCTCTTAATCCGCTTTCTTTCAGTCCCTTTGCAAGTACTCTTTTCAACAGCCCGCAAGGGAGGGAGACGAACAGAAAGATGTATACGTAAGCACATACATGCACGCATGCATGCATACATACATATACGCATACATACATATATATACAAACATACATACATACTTACATACAATTTATACGTACATACATACATACATACATACATGCATGTATACATATATGAGAGAGTGTGTGTCTGTCTATATGTGTGTATATGTAAATGAGGCAGGCAAAGATGGAGAGACATACCACAAAGCAAGACTGGTCCACAGCTTTTACAACCACAATGTTCAGTGTGATAATTCGAATAAAAGTTAGAATCAGCGGGTTAAGCCCTTGTTGTGTGGTGGATGAGGAGGATGGTATCCAGGCGGGTGAGGTATGGGTGGGTTTGCGTGCTTGCGTGAGTGTGTGTGTGTGTGTGTGTGTGTGTGTGTGTCTGTATATGTCGAGGAGATGAATGGATGATACATATACACATAAATGCGTATATGTATACATACCTTCTTACATACAAACGTAGATCAATTTTAAAAGAGTTGTAAGATAATAACTTTCCTATTCATTGTTATTGTCACCAAGAGATGGGGGCCTCACGATTATATAATTCCATTTTACATACGGTTCAAACAAGCATTTACGTTCAATACATGAGACAGGCACCAGAAGAGGCCAGTAAAAATGCATCAAACAGAGCCAGAGTTTATGCTACCATCGACAACAGTTGATGAGGGGAAAAGAAATCATATATCATGGCGGAGGAAAATAGAAAAGAGATATCTGTAATTAGGTATTACATGCCCGGCAATCTGGATTAATATCAAAGCACTAAAGCCCGGGGAGTTCAAACAAAGATTTGGAAAATCAAACGTATATTCTTCCTATGCAAAATGTATAGCCATCACTGGTACATTGATAGTAGTCATGCCTATGGAAAAAAGACAGAGAAATATGATTCATTTGTTCTTATAAAGTCTACCATTGTGATTATATGAAGATCCATTATCTAAAGATGTCGTATAATGATTATCTATCATCGCCTGTTGGCCTCAGGTCTTCCTACTAATTCAATTTTTCATTACTATTAACTGTTCATTCATTCATTACTGGTTATATCTTTATTTATATATATATATATATATATATATATATATATATATATATAGTGTCTGATCCTCGAGCTGAAAATCTTTACCAATACCAAGTGGTTCATTATCTTTTTCAAATTACTTTCATCACCATTCAGTCAAAAACTTCAGGTCACAAATTGTACTTATGAAGTGCCGACAGGTTAAGTGAACCTGTAGCCTCCCAAGGGGAAAAGGCAGCCATTTAAAGGTCAATCATTAATTTCTGATGATGCCCTTGACGAGCTGGAGTTTCCAAACGTCAATCATATTAATGATGGGACTCAGAAATTACACTCCCTACAGGGCTTGAGGTCATCAAAGTTAGTTGACTATGTAGACCCAATTGGCATCGACATTGTATTAATCGTGAATTAATCTTTTATTCAAAATCAACGTCAAGATAATAAGCGATAAGGAATATAATCTAAACTTTAGAATTACGCCCAGGGGTCTGGCTCGAGTGTGTCAATATGAGTGTTACATGGATTTTCAGGCTTCAACCCGAGTGACATACCTCACCTTAAACATTAGAATCATAATTTTCGGCTGCAATCTGGTACTTTAGCACTGTGCGCTGACACATCATTAAGGGAGTTTCCAAATGTTGTGGTCAGTTAGCGATTAAAAGAACCGGTGTCAGATTTCCTGCTGTCACGAACATTATATGAATTGGACATAAGGTGAATGAAGAAAGATATTGGTTAAGGTTAATGTCTTGGGGTGTAGACAGGTGCTGGTGTACTGCTGTTGACGAAGGTTGTATGATGAACACAAGGAGACCACTGTGGACATACTACGGGGGCAATACTGATGAGAATACATAAAGACAATACATCGTATAGGTACAGAGCATATACGTCACGTTACTAACAATTCTAAGGGTACTGCCTTTTGGGAAATTAATACCATATGTGACATCATAAGTGAAAATTGTAATCCACGAAAAGATATGAGTATTTTGGAAAATAAAGAAAATAAAAAAAAATAAAAATTAGAACAGGTAAATCAAGAACAACAAAAGAACACAAAAAATCCAAACAGTTCCATAACGTAACATTGTAACGCCTCCTCCGGTGACATCCTGCTTTGTGACACTCCTGGTGACATCCTGTCTTGTAACACTTTCTTCGGTGACATCCTGCCTCGTGACATTCTAACTGGTGCTATTTTGCCTTGCGACACTGTCGGACACCTGACGTTAATGATGAACGATTCTCTTCTGTAGCAAGTTTTCCACAAATAAACGTTATTTTCCGTTATATTCATTATCAGTGTTATCCTTCATACCTTTCATAATCAATGGAATTTTCAATAAATTTCATAATCAAAGTTATTTTTCATAACTTACGTAATCAACGTTATTTTCCATAACATGTAACTAAAAGTTATTTTTCATAACTTACGTAATCAACGTTATTTTCCATAACATGCGACTAAAAGTTATTTTCCATAACTTGCGTAATCAACGTTATTTTCCCACAACTTACGCAATCAACGTTATTTTCCGTAACTTACGCAATCAACGCTATTTTCCATAACTTACGCAATCAACGTTATTTTCCATAACTTACGCAATCATCGTTACTTTCAATCATCTTCATCCCACGGGTGTTCTTAGCTCGTAACACATTAAGGGAGGCTAATGAGCTTATGGAATTATCTCCTCAGCCTTTTCGCTTTACCGTCCATCCACAAGCAACATTCAAAAATCTAAATCATTTCTCTGATGTAACGGACGGGAGCGCAAAATTGGGGGAGAAAAAAAAAAAAAAGCTTTTCGTATGAAACTATACCGTGCTTTGTGGTGTCATAGGCACAAGACTGTGAGCACAAGGCATTATATACTCCATCGTGTGGCAAGCATAAAACACTGGGTACTGTGTTGTGGTGTGAGCACAAGGCATCATATACTCTATCGTGTGGCAAGCATAAAACACTGGGTACTGTGTTGTGGTGTGAGCACAAGACACCGAATACTCTTCGGAGACCCGTGTGATGCTGAGTCCAGGACACAGCATAGACGTGCGGTGTCACAAGCTCTGACCAGCTGATGGTAATTTGGCCATATGGATGTCCGTCTGTCTGGCCGTCGGGGAAAAGGCCGCCACCATATACCGCCATGTCTGTGTCAGCCAACATCACTATTCAATAAACATGAACACCATTAGCTTCAAACGTGGCTAAAAGGGATTATCTCGACATTCCGAACACTCACGTGTTTCAGGGT
>JAUUDZ010054333.1:0-10416 GCA_032361705.1 Panulirus versicolor | reverse complement strand
CCTCAAATACATGCCCAGCTCACTTTCGTCTTCTGACCCAACTCACCTCGCCTTCTGTCCCTTTTCTTTCTTACAGTCATGCCCAGATCACCCTCGCCTTCAGATTCATTACACACTCGATTTCAGTCCCAACTCCCCCTCACCCTTTCTCCCATCCCGCCTTTCACCATCAAGCCCATTTTATCATCTCAATCTTGCCCATCCCCACGTCGATGACAGGCCAAGCTCATCATCTCTTTCATGAACAGCCATAACTCGTCTTCATCTCACCATCGCCTCTTGGCCCATCCGACCTTAGCCTTCATGTCAATCTTACACACTCCTTCAGGCAATGATCTTCCTCGTCTACAGGCACAACTAACTTTCCCCTTCCAGCCGAGAACATCCTCGAGTTCCTCCCCTGACTAAACTCGTCTTCAGGCACATCCCACCAACGCCCTCTGTCCCAACCATCTCTTGACTTCAAACCTAGCTCAACCTCCCCCTCAGGCTCCGCCCATCTCACCTTTGCCTTCTGGCCCTTCCCACCTTAGCCTTCTTGTCAAGCTAACACTACCCTTCAGGCCAAGCTTATCTTCATCTACAGGCCCAACCCACCGTTGGGATATGACCCAGCCAGTACACGCCTTTCGGCCCCGCCCACCCACGTCTTTAGGCACATCCCACACTTGCTTTCAGACCAAATCCATTTTCACCTTCTCCAGCCCATCCTCTATCTCAGGCCCAGCTAACCACGTCTTCAGGCCCATCCTACCCTCGCCGTCCCGAAAAGGACACCCTCGCAATTAGATCAGCAGGCCATCGATTCAGGCCCACCCCACCCTTACCTTCTGACCCAGTCCATCGTCGCTTCTTGGCCTGACCGGACACGTCTTCAGGCACATCCCAACAACTTCTGCCCCATCCCACTCTTGCCTTAGAACCTAGCTTTAGCTCAATCTCACCTTCAGGCGTAGCCCAACCTCGTCTTCAGGCCCATCCCACCTTTGGCTTCTGGACCTCCCCACCTTAGCCTTCATGTCAAGCTAACACTCCCCTTCAGACCAAGCTCGTCCTCGTCTACAGACCCAACCCACCTTCAATATCTGACCCAGCTTATGCTCGCCTTCTGGTTCAGCCCACCCATGTCTTCAGGCACATCCCACCATTGCTTTCATGTCAAATCCATCTTCGCCTTCTTGTCCAGCCCACCCTCCATCTCAGGCCCAGCTAACCACGCCTTCAGACTCATCCCACCCTAGCCGTCATGAAAAGCACACCCTCGAAATTAGATAATCAGACCATCGCATTAAGGCCCACCCAACCCTTGCCTTCTGACCCAGGCCATCATCGATTCCCTGGCTCAGTACACCCCCTATTTCAGTCCCAGGAAACCCACGCCTTCAGACCCAATCCAACCTTGAATTCAGGCCAAGCACAGCCTCGTCATTAAACCAGCCCTCAATCTCCTTCAGGCCTTTCCAAAATTCTTCACTCCCAGCTCAACGGCGTATTCTGTCACATCTCAGCCTCAACTTAAGGCCCAGCTCACCCTCGCCTTCTGGCCCAGCTCATCTCGCCTTCTGGCCCAGCTCACCTTGACTTAAGGCCCTTTTCTTTCTAATAGTCATTCCCAGATCACTCTCGCCTTCAGACAAATCTCACACTCAATTTAAGTTCCAACTCCCCCTCACCCTCTGGCCCATCTCACCCTCGCCATCGAGCCCATTCCATCATCTCCTTGCCCATCCCCACCTCGAGGACAGGCCAAGCTCATCATCGCTTTCAGGCCCTGCCTACCCTTGTCTTCGAGCCCATCACACCATCGCCTTCTGACCCATCCAGCATGAGCCTTCAGGTAGAACCTGGCCTGAAGGAGACTTCAGGCCCAGCTCTTCCTCATCTACAGGCAAAGAGCACCTTCCGCTTCTAGCCGTGCCCATCCTCGCCTTCTTGACCTGAGATAATTCGTCTTCAGACACATCCAACCAACGCCTTCTGGCCCATCCCACTCTTACCTTCAAACATAGCTCTAGCTCAATCTCCCCTTCAGGCTCCGCATATCCTCGTCTTCTTGCCCATCCCACCTTAGCCCTCAAGTCAAGATCACACTGCCCTTTAGGCCAAGCTCATCCTCGTCTACAGGCCCATCCCACCTCCGACACTGACCCAGCCCACGCTCGCTTTCTGGCCCAGCCTACCCAAGTCTTCAGGCACATCTCACTTGTTTTCAGGCCAAATCTATCTTCACCTTCTTGTCCAGCCAACGCTCCATCTCAGGCCCAGCTAACCACGCCTTCAGGCCCATCTCACTCTCGCAGTAATGAAAAGCACACTCTCGCAATTAGATCAGAAGACTATCGCCTTCAGGCCCACCCCACCTTTGCCTTCTGATCCAGTCCATAAACGCTTCTATGGCTCAACACACGACCAATTTCAGGCCCAGCAAACTCACAAATTCAGACCCATCCCAACCTCGAATTCAGGACAAGCACAGCCTTGTCATCAGAACCAGCCTTCACTCTCCTTCAGGCCCATTTGAAATTCGTCTTCACTCCCAGCTCACCGGCGTGTTCTCTCCCATCTCAGCTTCAACTTCAAGCCCAGCTCACCCTTGCCTTCTGGCCTAGCTCACCTCGCCTTCTGTTCTTTTTTCTTTCTAGAAGTCATGTCCAGATCACTTAATCCTCAGAAACATCTCACACTCGCTTTCATTCCCAACCCCCCCTCACTCACTGGCCCATCGCATCCTCGCCATCAAGCCCATTCCATCATCTCCTTCTTGCCCATCCCCACTTGAATGAGAGGCCAAGCTCATCATCACTTTCAGGCCCAGCCTACCTTCGTCTTCAAGCCCATCACACCATCGCCTTCTGGCCCATCCGACAAGAGCCTTCAGGTAGTATTGGGCCTGAATGAGACTTCACGCCCAGCTCTTCCTCATCTACAGGCACAGAGTATCTTCCGCTTCCAGCCGTGCCTATCCTCGCCTTCTTGCCATGAGCGAGCTCGTTTTCAGACACATCCAACCAACACCTTCTGGCCCATCACACTCTTGCCTTCAAACCTAGCCCTAGATCAACCTCCCCTTCAGGCTTCGCACATCCTCATCTTCATGCCCATCCTACCTTTGTCTTCTGGCCCTTCCCACCATAGCCCTCATGTCAAACTCACACTTCTTCAGGCACATCCCACACTTGCTTTCAGGCTAAGTCCATCTTCACCTTCTTGTCCAGCCCATCTCTTTCTTGCCCATCCCCACCTCGATGAGAGGCCAAGCTCATCATCGCTTTCAGGCCCAGCTTACCTTCGTTTTCAAACCCATCTCACAATCGTCTTCTGGCCCATCCGATCTTAGCCTTCAGGAAAAGCTGGGCCTTAAGGAGACTTCAGGACCAGCTTTTCCTCGTCTACAGGCACAACCTACCTTCCCCTATTAGTCGAGCCCAACCTCGCTTTCTTGCCCTGACCGAATTCATCTTCAGACACATCCAACCAACGCCTGGCCGATCCCACTCTTGCCTTCAAACTTAGCTCTAGCTTAACCTCACCTTCAGGCTCCGCCCATCCTTGTCTTCATGCCCATCCCACCTTTGCCTTCTTCTCTTTCCCACCTTAGCCATCATGTCAAACTCACACTCAACTTCAGGCAAAGCTCATACTCGTGCACAGGTCCAACACACCTAAGACATCTGACCCAGCCCATGCTTGCCCAGCCCACCCACGTCTTCAGGCACATCCCACCCTTGCTTTCAGGCCAAGTCCTTCTTCACCATCTTGTCCAGCCCACCCTCCATCTCAGGCCCAGATAACCACGCCTTCAGGCACATTCCGACCTCGCCGTCACGAAAAGCAAACCCTCGCAGTTAAATCAGAAGACCATCGCCTTCAGGTCCACCCACCTTTATCTTCTGACCTAGTCCATCATCACTTCTCTGGCCCAGCAAATCCACGACTTCAGACCCAACCCAACCTCGAATTCAGGCCAAGCACAGCACAGCCTCGTCATTAGAACCAACCCTCACTCTCCTTCAGGATTATTTAAAATTCGTCATCACTCCCTGCTCACAGGCGTATTCTGTCTCATCTCAGCCTCAACTTCAGGCTTGGCTCACCCTCGCCTTTTGGCCCAGCTCACCTCGCATTCTCTGCCTTTTCTTTCTAACAGTATTGCCCAGATCACCCTCGCCTACATACCCATCCCACACTTTCTTTCAGTCCCAACTCCCCCTCACCCTTTGGCCCATCTCATCCTCGCAATCAAGCACATTTCATCATCTCTTTCTTGCCCATCCCCATCTCGATGACAGGCCAAGCTTTTCATCGCTTTCAGGCCCAGCCTACCATCGTATTAGGGCCTATATCATCATTGTCTTCTGGCCCATCCGATCTTAGCCTTCAGGAAGAGCTGAGCCTGAAGATTTCATGACCACCTCTTCCTCGTCTAGAGTCACAGCCCACTATCCTCTTTCAGCCGAGCCCATTTTCGCCTTCTTGCCCTGACCAAGCTCGTCTTCAGACACATCCCACTAACGCTTTCTGCTCTATCCCACTCTTGCCTTTAAACTTAGCTCAACCTTCCCTTCAGGCTACGCCCAACCTCATCTTCAGGCCCATCCCACCTTTGCCTTCTGGCCCTTCCCACCTTAGCCTTCATGTCAAACTCGCACTCCCCTTCAGGCCAACCTCATCCTCTTCTAAAGGCCCAACCTACTTTCCACATCTGACCCAGCCCATGCTCGCCTTCTGGCCTAGCCCACCCACGTCTTCAGGCACACCCCATCCTTGCATTCAAGCCAAGTCCATCTTCACCACCTTGTCCAGCCCACTCTTCACCTCAGGCCCAGCTAACCACGCCTTCAGGCCCATCCCACCTTCGCCGTCATGAAAAGTACACCCTCGCAATTAGATCAGCAGACCATCGCCTTCAAGCTCATCCTAGTATTTCCTTCTTACGTAGTCATCGCTTTTCTACCCCAGCACGAAACGCATTTCAAACCCAGCAAATCCACGACTTCAGACCCATCCTAACCTTAAATTCAGGCCAAGCATAGCCTCGCTTTCCTTCGGGCCCAATTAAAACTTGTCTTCACACCCAGCTCACCGGCATATTCTGTCCCATCTCAGTCTCAACCTCAGACTCAGTTCACCCTCACATTCACATTCAGTCCAGCTCACCTCGCCTTCCTTCCTTTTTCTTTCTAACAATCATGCTCAGATCACCCTCGCCTTCAGACCCATCACACAATCGCTTTCATTCCCAACTCCCCCACACTCTCTGGTCCATCCCACCTTCGCCATGAATCCCATTCCATCATCTTGCCCATCCCCACCTCGATGACAGGCCAAGCTCATCATCGCTTTCAGGACCAGACTACCCTCGTCTTCAAGCCCATCTCATCATCGCTTTCAGGACCAGCCTACCCTCTTCTTCAAGCCCATCTCATCATCGCTTTCTGGCCCATCCGACCTAAGCCTTCAGGTGAAACTGAAACTCCTTTAGACCCACCATTTACTCGTCACCAGGCACAACCCACCTTCTCCTTCCAGCCGAGTCCATCGTCACCTTCTTGCCCTAACCTAACTTGTCTTCAGGCACATCCTACCAACGCCTTCTAGCCCATCCCACTCTTGCCTTCAAACCTAGCTCTAACTCAACCTCCTCTTCAGGCTCCGCCAACCCTCGTCGTCAGGTCCATCCCACCTTTGCCTTCTGGCTCTTCCCACCTTAGCCTTCATGTCAAGCTCACACTCCCCTTCAGACCAAGCTACTCATCGTCTACAGGCCCTACCCACCTTCGATATCTGACCCAGCCCATGTTCGCCTTCTGGCCCACCCCAATCGCTTCTTCAGGCAAATCCCACCCTTGCCTTCAGGCCCACTCTCCATCTCAGGTCCAGCTAACCACGCCTTCAGGCCCATCCCGCCCTCGCCGTCACGAAAAGCACACCCTCGCAGTTTAGATCAGCAGACCATCGCCTTCAGGCCCACCCAACCCTTGCCTTCTGACTCAGTCAATCATCGCTTCTCTGGCTTAGTACACCACCCACTTCAGGACCAGAAAACCCACTCCTTCAGGCCCATCCCAACCTCGAATTAAGGCCAAGCACAGCCTCACCATTAGAACCAGCCCTCATTCACCTTAAGACCCATATAAAGTTCGTCTTCACACCCAGCTCGCCGGCGTATTCTGCTCCATCTCAGCCTCAAATTCAGGCCCAGCTCACCCTCGCCTTTTGGCCCAACTCACCTTCCCTTCTGCCCCTTTTCTTTTTAACAGACATCCCCAATTTACCCTCGATTCAGACCCATCCCACCCTCGCCATCAAGCCCATTCCATCATCTCATTCTTGCCCATCCCCACATCGATGACATGCCAAGCTCATCATCACTTTTAGGCCCAGCCTACCCTCGTCTTCAAGCCCATCTCACCATCGCCTTCTACTCCATCCGACCTTAGCCTTCAGGAAGAGCTGGGACTGAAGGAGACTTCACGCCCAGCTCTTCCTCGTCTATAAGCAAAATCTACCTTTCCCTTCCACCCGCGCCCATCTTTACCTTTTTTGTCCTGACCGAACTCATGAGGCACATCCCACCAACGCCTTCTGACTCATCCCACTCTTGTCTTCAAACTTAGCTCCAGCTTAACTTCCCCCTCAGGATACGCCTACCCTCGTCTTCAGGTTCATCCACAATTGTCATCTAACCCTTTACACCTCAGCCTTCCTTTCAAACTCATATTCCCCTTCAGGAAAAACTCATCCTAGTCTACAGGCCAAACCAACCTTCGACATCTGACCCAGCACTGCTCGCCTTCTGACCCAGCCCACCCAACTCTTCAGGCACATCCCACCCTTGTCTTCAGGCCAAGTCAATCTCCACCTTCTTGTCCAGCCCACTCTCCATCTCAGGCCCAGCTAACCAAGCCTGAATGCCCATCCAACCCTCGCCGTCACAAAAAGCACCCCCGCTAAATTAGATCAGCAGACCATTGCCTTCAGGCCCACTCCATCAATGCCTTCTGCCGCAGTCAATCATCGCTTCTCTGGCCTAGCACACTATTCATTTCAGGCACATCAAACCCACGGCTTCAGCCCCATCCTTACCTCGAATTCAGCCCAAGCACAGCCTCGTCATTAGAACCAGCCCTCACTCTCCTTAAGGCCCATGTGAAATTGATTTTCACTCCCATCTCACCGAGGTATTCTGTCCCATTTCAGTCTCAAGCATAGGCCCCGCTCACCCTCGCCTTCTGGCCCAGCTCTCCTCGCCTTCTATCTTATTTCTTTCGAACAATCGTGCCCAAATCACTCTCCCCTTCAGACTCATCCCACACCAGCTTTCAGTCCCCCCCTCCCACACACACACACACATACACACTCTGGCCCATCCCACCCTCAACATCAAGCCTATTCTATCATCTCCTCCTTGCCCATCCCCACCTCGATGACAAGCCAAGCACATCATTGCTTTCAGACCCTGCTTACTTTGTTCTTCAAGTCCATCTCACCATCGCCTTATGGCCCATTCGAGCTTAGCCTTCAGGTCAATCTGACAAACACCTTCAGGCCCAGCAATTCCTCGTCTACAGGCACAACCCACCTTCCAGTCGAGGCCATCCTCGCCTCCTTGCCCTGACCGAACTCGCCTTCAGGCACATTCCACCAACGCCTTCTGGTCCATACCACTCTTGCCTTCAAACTTAGATCTAGCTCAACCTCCGCCCACCCTCGTCATCAGGCCCATCTCACCTTTGCCTTCTGGCCCTTCTCACCTTAGCATTCATGCCATGCTCACAATCCCCTACAGGCTAAGCTCATCCTCGTCTACCGGCCCAAACCACATTGGACATCTGACCTCTCCCATACTCGCCTTCTGGCCCAGCCCACTTACGCCTTCAGGCACATCCCACCCTAGCCTTCAGGCCAAGTCCATCTTCACCTTCTTCTAAAGACCACTCTCCATCTCAGGCTCAACTAACCACGCCTTCAGGCCCATCCCACCCTCACCGTCATGAATAGCACACCCTTGCAATTAGATCAGCTAACCACCGCCTTCAGGCTCACCCCACAATTGCCTTCTGTCCTAGTTCATCATCGCTTCTCTGGCTCAGCACACAACCAATTTCAGGCCCAGCAAACCCACTTCTTAGGACCCAACACAACCTCGAGTTCAGTCCAATCACAGCCTCGTAGTTAGAACCAGCCCTCACTCTCCTTCAGGCCCATTTAAAATTCGTCTTCACACCTAGCTCAACGGCGTATTCTGTCCCATCTCAGCCTCAACATCAGGACCATCTCGCTCTCTGGCCCAGCTCAACTCGCCTTCTGTCCCTTTTTATTCTAAGTCATGCCCAGATCACCCTCGCCTTCAGAGCCACACCACACACTCTTTCAGTTCCAACTCCCCCTCTTCTGGCCCATCCCATCCTCGCCATCACGTTTATTCCATCATCTCTTCCTTACCTATCCCCACCTCGATGACAAGCCAAGATCATCATCGCTTTCAGACCCAGACTATCCTGGTCTCCAAGCCAGTCTCATCATCGCCTTCTGGCCTATACTACTTTTGCCCTTGGGTGAATCTGAAACTCTCCTTCAGGCCCGCCTCTTCCTCGTCTACAGGTACAACCAACTTTCCCCTTACAGCCGAGCACATCTTTGCCTTCTTCTGACCGAACTCGTCTTCAGGTACATCTTGTCAACGCATTCTAGCCCATCCCACTCTTGCCCTCAAGCCTAGATCTAGCTCAACCTCCCCTTCAGGCTCTGCGTATTCTCGTCTTCAGGCCCATCCCACCATTACCTTCTGGCCCTTCCCACCATAGCCTTCATTTCAAGCTCATATTCCCCTTCAGGCAAAGCTCATCCTCGTCTACAGGCCCAACCCACCTTCGACATCTGACCCAGCCCATGCTTGCCTTCTGTCACAGACCACCCAGGTCTTCAGGCACATCCCACCCATGCCTTCTGGCCAAGTACATCTTCACCTTCTTGTCCAGCCCACCCTCTATCTCAGGCCCAGCTAACCACGCCTTCAGGTCATTCCCACTCTCGCCGTCATGAAAAGCACACCCTCACAATTAGATCAGCAGACCATAGTCTTCACCCCCATCCCACCCTTGCCTTCTGACCCATTCCATCATCGCTTCTCTAGCCAAGCACACCACCAATTTCATGTCCAGCAAACCAGTGCCTTCAGACCCAACCTAACCTCGAATTCAAGCCAAGCACAGCCTCATTAGAACCAGCCCTAACTCTCCTTCATGCCCATTTAAAATTCGTCTTCACTCCCAGCTCACCGGTGTATTCTGTCCCATCTCAGCCTCAACTTCAGCCCCATCTACCCTCGAATTATGGCCAAGCTCTTCTAACATTCTGTCCCTTTTGTTTCAAAACGTCATGCCCAGATCACCCTCGCCTTCAGACCCATCCCACACCTGCTTTCAGTCTCAACTCCTCCTCACCCTTTTGCCCATCGCACCCTCGCCATGAAGCCCATTCCATCATCCCCTCCTTGCCCATCCCCACCTCGATGACAGGAAAAGCTCAGCATCACTTTCAGGCGCAGCCTGCCTTCTTCTTCAAAAACATCTCACCATCGCCTTATGGCCCATCCGACCTCACCCTTCATGTCAATCTGACACTCACCTTCAGGCCCAGTTCTTCCTCGTCTACAGTCACAATTCACCTTCCCCTTCCAGCCGAGCCCATCCATCCTCGCCTTGTTGCCCTGACCGAACTCTCATTCAGGCACATCCGATCAACGTCTTGTCTATCCCACTTTTGCCTTCAAACCTAGCTATAGATTAACCTCCTCTGCAGGCTCCGCTCTCCCTTGTCTTCAGACCCATCCCACCTTTGCCGCCTGGCCCTTCCCACCTTAGCCTTCATGTCAAGCTCACACTCCCCCTCAGGCCAAACTCATCCTCGTCTACAGGCCCAACCCACCCTCGACATCTGACCCAGCCCATGCTCGCCTTCCTCCCCAGAACACCCACGTCTTCAGGCACATCCCACCCTTGCTTCCAGGCCAAGTCCATCTTCACCTTCTTGTTCAACCTACCCTCCATCTCAGGCCCAGCTAGCCACGCCCTCAGGCCCGTCCCTCCCTCGCCGTTACGAAAGGCAAATCCTCGCAATTAGATCTGCAGACCATCGCCTACAGGGCCACCCTACCCTTGCTTTCTGCCCCAGTCCATCATCGCTTCTCTCTCCAAGCACAGCAACCATTTTAGAATCCAGGCCAAGCAGAGCCTCGTCATTAGAACCAGCCCTCACCGTCCTTAAGGCCCATTTAAAATTCTTCACTCCCAGCTCTGTGGTGTATTCTCTCCCATCTCAGCCTCAACTTCATTCGCAGCTCAACCTCACTTTCTGGCCCAGCTCACCTCGCCTTCTGTCCCTTTTCCTTCTAAAAGTCTTGCCCAGATCTCC
>JAUUDZ010054322.1:0-10416 GCA_032361705.1 Panulirus versicolor | reverse complement strand
ATATATGCGTTACTGGAATCAGCTTGCTTGTGGTTATACCATGTGTGAAAAGTCACCTTACAGTAAATCTGTAGATGACCAGGAGTACAGTCTCGTCGAGGAAATTTTCTCTACAAAGGAACTTATCATTCCCTTGCGCTTAATTGTAGCGCAGCTTCGCAGCTGCAAGAGCCCCATAAAAGGGGTCCTGGGGTTGTATATGAATAAATATAGCGAACAACGCTAGTAGATTCCCGAGGCCCACATTATGGCTGATGATATACTGCAAGACAAACATTACGGAGGGCACTGAGGCGGGGCAAGGGTATCGTTCCCTACTGACACCAGTACACCTTACGATCCGGTTGCCCGACTGCAGAGATCTGTGTACCAATACACCCCCTCCTATACTCCACCTTACTAATCATCCCAGACGGCAGCTCCTCCCTATAACACACTTTATCCTATACTGTAAATCCCTATGATGCAGTTGACTTTATCTATTATCTTAGTCTATGACATTTCTTATTTTTTTCTATTCATTTAATATTATTGGAAAGACACCCAAAAACATGATAGTAATTAACCGGTCCATAAGAGTCATCAATATCGTCCTGTGTACCTCCCTTCCACCACAGCCCTCCACTGTAGTCCTCCACCACGGCCCTCCACTACACTCCTCCATCACAGCCCTCCACTGCACTCCCTTCACCACAGCTCTGCAATGTACTCCTCCACCACAGCCCTCCACTGTACTCTTCCACCACAGCCTTTCACTGTACTCCTCCAACACAGCCCTCCACTGTAGTCCACTACAGCCCTCCACTGTAGTCCACCACAGCCCTCTACTGTAGTCCACCACAGCTCTCCTCGATATCCCTTCGACCAAAGCCCTCTACTATAACGCTCGACCAAAGCCCTCCGCGACAGCCCTCCACCAAAGCCCTCAGCCCCAGCCCTACACCATGGCCGCCATACCATCACTAGGGTATCGGATCTCTTTGTCAACAGTTATTCACTGCGTTTTTTTCCCCCGTTGTCAGCGTCAGGAGCCATTCCTGGCCACCATATCCGGGGCGAGAAACCCAGCCTCTAGTGTTACCTGCTGGGGTCGCCGACGCAGGGATGGGGTGCTGTCTGGACCTAAGAAAATCACTAGTACCACAGGGAACCTTTTTTTTTCTCTTACTTTTTTTGTTGGAGACCAAAAGAGAGAGCGAAAACTGATCACACCTGATTTTACTTGGGATATTTTTGTTTTTAATGCAAGTGAACTTGACACACTGAGACATCCCAATAGTACGCATTGGCTCCTCTGTAAAAGGCGTGTGTGCAGCTCCAAGCCAAATCCCCAGCATCTGCTGTCATGTAGAGCGTTAAACGCTAAAATTTTCTAAGTAAAGAAAAAGACGCCCATTATGTACTGGAGAATAACAGGAGGTTGCCAAGTTTCCTTCTAATTCATTAATACGTTGATATTATGGAAGAAATCAGAGGGTTAAAATAAAAGTTTCTGATGGGTCATAATGTTAATATGTTGAGAGAACGTTAAAACTGTGGATCAGAGCAGAAGGTTTATAAGGTTCTGACAGTCACTGGCACCAGAAGCGAACAGTGACGCTACTCAAGTCTCTTAAATTCAAAAGCCATGTGTCTCACATGCAATTACCTTCAACATCTACCTTTCCTCAACAGATCTCATCAACGCCGCTTAAACTATCTTCTCAGTTCCCCGTCCCATTCACAACGACTACCCTTGGCATTAAACACCGGCGGTAGCCCCATTCAGTTCTGTGACGGTTTAGCCGCGTCCCACAATTATCCCATTTCACCCCCACCACACGTAATACCCCATCCATAAAAGAAACATTAAAAGAGGTTGGCGACATTGCATAACCCTAAGGTAAGGCCCCAAACTGATTTCAAACTGCCAACGTATACCAGCAGTAACTGTCGCTAAGGCACTGCGTCCATCACAACAGCTCTTGACAGCATGCACCAATTTTGTCGTTTGACTGTCATCAAAAATCTACGTATTGTATACAGACGGATCAACAGAATATAGAAAGGTACTTTGTCTCGCGCAGTGTCAGTGAAGGAACAATGGATCGGGAGCAACTGAAACTCCCGGAAGTTCTTTTCTACTCGCAAAACTGAACGTATCATATATATCCACATATACCACAACCTTGTTTATGTTTGTCTCTAATGCTTTCTCTATAAATCTAGGCCTCACCTAAAATGGGTTCAGTGAAAACATTCAGGCAATCAATCAAAATTACCCTACACCTTACCAATGATGCTGTCATGATTAATCCATATAATCGATGCATTCATTTTCGCTTCCTTTACCTTCACAGGGCATGATAATGACTATACCCACCAACTGAAGCACGACCACTTCCACGCGATACTTGGGCATGGTGAAGGAACCAGGCCAGCACGCTCAAGGACTGTACCTTCGTAACCTAGGTCGTACCATCGTGTTCAAGTGTCGTACCATCGTGTTCAAGTGTCGTACCGTCGTGTTCAAGTGTCGTAGCGTCGTGTTCGAGGGTCGCACCGTCATGCTCAAAGGTCACACTGTCGTGCTCGAGGATCGTACCGTCATACTCTAAGAGTTAACCCCATATTCAACAGGTGCCTCTCATTCACTCTCCACCTCCTCCACTACATCATCCACCTCACATGCCTCCCCCTATACCTCAGCGGTGTTTAAAGTTCTTCTCGCCATCTGTATAACTCGCGCCACTCTGAAGACTCCTCACCCCACTAGACCAGTGCTCAAACCTCTCTTCCCAAGAAGTATTCACTGCAGTTCATAGGTTCTCTCTCTCTCTCTCTCTCTCTCTCTCTCTCTCTCTCTCTCTCTCTCTCTCTCTCTCTCACCCGGTACACATCTGCTTTTCACACATACCTTCTGCTCCTATCTGCCTCCCTTCGAAATACCTCATAACTCACTCTCAGTATATACGCATTCATCTTCAGCTGGCTATCAATTATCTCTGCGAGCAAAAAGAAAGAAAATGAAAACTATATTGTGGCGTCGGAGGAGGAGGAGAACGTTGGAGTACGGGCCGCGCGAGACATTAACCATCAATAAATATTTAGGCCCCTCTAAACCACCCTTCGTAATTGACCCAGACACGAAATAAATCATCACGTTAGGCATATTGTTCGACGAGGAAGAGATAAATACCGTGGAAGGAAATAATGTTTTTCATTATCCACAGAGTCTTACCACCGGCACCCTCCCCTTCTGACGAACCGCCGGGCGGTCGTCCGTTCTCTTTGCGACGAGGGGGTTTAGGGAGGCTAATTTGCTCGGCAGGTAGACCCTACAACTCCCAGCGGGGCACTCATGAGTTAGTCCCGACACACACACACACACACACACACGGCTGGCTGCGCCCCTGCTTGCATGTATCGCCACGCGTCTCTCGAGCGTCTTTCAACCGTAGTGGAACACGGATCTCTGGCGCCCAGTGCAGCCACCTCTCCACCTGTCTACTCCAGTCTAAACTTCTCAGATTTCTCCTTATATCCTTTCTATGTAAACTTCCTCGGCATGGGTCTTCTCGAGCCTTATTGAAGTAGTCGACAGAAAACCCAAATGAAGTGTAAATGGTCCGCTGTTCAGGCTGTTAATTTCAGCTCATTTGGAGTCTGTCACATGGGTTCAACAGATGCGCGATGCATCCTGATGAGCCACATAGGAGCTATGATGACAACTTCTGCGCAGCGTCCACGACACTCCCAGGCAGAGGGTCGTGCCCTCACCACCTACCAAAATAACCCTGTCACACCCTGGCACACACCTGGATATATGAAATTCCTCCACAAGTCAATATGGTAGTAACTGATATTAAGTTTATTCCCTCAAGGTTCGACCAGAATGGCGGTTCACTGCAAAGTCCAATCCGGGTCTAGTCAGAGGTGCGGTAGAGAAAAGCGTCGTTTCTCACACCGTTGACAGTGGCTCTTAGTTAACCAGCCACGTAAATGATGGAAATATAACAGTGTTATGGCAACCGCTAAAACAATGCTGGAAACACCATCTTGTTATCATCGCCTCGGCGCTAGAAATGCAGCACAAGTCCAAAAGCTGGTCCAGCCAGGCAATGGTCTTGGCTGCAGGACTCGATATCCTTGGGAGAGGGTCAGGACTTTCTCCAGCCAGGCAATTTCGTATAGCAAACAAACATTCATAAGTATGTACAAGTTAATACTAGTTCACTGACAATAATAATCAAACTACAAAACAAAGAAAAGCAAACTACTCCTGTGTGACAACTAACAACTTCAAGTGCACTGTCATGGGGGACCTTAGAACTATACGGTCCCAGGATTCAGCAAAAATTCTGTGTCCTCGTCCCATCAACACAGCCTGGATGGTCCGGTCATCGTCTCTGTCGCTTTCGAAAATGTTCAAGACACTCACACTCTCCAACTAAGTTTTGCGTACTTATTGTAAGGTCAGATTTTTTTCTAGGCATTTTTCATGCTCACTAATGCCATTCTTAGACCCACTTTATTTTTTTTGAAGCGTCAACTTCTATACGGAATACAAGCATTAAAAGTTCTTAAGGTGTATAAGTATTATACGTTCCAAAGACGTATATTTCTAATCTCTATATACATATCATAATCAACAAAAAGATTGCCCTGAGACTCAAGAAATACTTTAGGTAACAAGACTCAAAATCTAGAGGAGCACACGGCAATTCTAATGCCATATTCAGACATTTCAGGTCTTCTATGCAATGACCAGACTTACTGAGGCTGTAACAGACCCGGACGAACCCAGTCAGGTCACTAAATAAATTTTCTCGAATGTGTAAATCACCATAAGCTCTTCCAGAACATCCCCCTTTTCCCCTCGTCTATTCCTCCCTTACACCTCCCCTCGACCATCAAGCTACACTTTTATAATAATTCATTATAAATCGTCGGCGTTCTATACTTTTCATATCGATTACGATACTGAGAAATATAATTTTCTTGGCCAGTCTCCTCTCGCCTGGTACCAGCGCCCCTGGTCGTGTACCACACCACCCCGCTCACTGGGCGGTATCAAGATACACGTCTCTCCTCTGTGGTTTTAAGCTCCTGCCGGTGTATCACGCTGGCTCGAGTGGGAGTCGCTGCTTCAGTAGTGCGGTGGCGGCGTTTCCTCGACGTGACACAAAAAAATATCAGTAGCCTTTGAGGTCGAACTGTTGTTGTTGTTGCAAACCTTTGTATGTACCGAAATGTACTGCTGCTCACAGGTAGTACGGCAATCCCGCTTAGAAAAATCATGAAGAAGTCTCCAACGAACAAAATCATGAGAAATAAACTTCGAGTCGTTACTGTACCCCAATAAAATCGCTTATGAAGTGTGTCCATTTATTCAGAGCAGAGATAAACCAAAAAATTAAACATGCTGAAGATATTGAACATACCTAACTCCTGATATAAACCATGTGTGTGTGTGTGTGTGTGTGTGTGTGTGTGTGTGTGTGCCCATCCTACAGAGGAAAATCATTAGTGCGTACCCAGGGAGGCAGAAGTTGAGGGGTGAGCAATTCGTGAGGCAGGAAAGGTACAGGAAGTCTTGCGTGCAGGCCTTACCTAACGCAATACCGAGAAGGGAGAAATATCAATTTAAAGTCGTCAAAACACATGGCTAGCGACTCCAGGGTTAGCACTAGGGAACCAGATCAGGAGGAGTGGGCATCAGGTGAGTAAGAGGTTCTCTACGCAACAACAACCAATTTTCTTTATTTTTTTTCTTCTTTTTTTTTACCTCTACAGAACACCAGCTTGGTACGTACGTTTTACGAACACCTGACATTACTTTCCATCGTCATATGACCTCCCGCCATCACCTGATTGGCTGTGTGAAATCCCACGTTCTAAGTGGTTTCCTCTACCAAGAACCATGTTCATCGACGAGAACTAGAAGGACACCACATTCACCTGTAGTTCCTTCCAAAACTTTACAAACCACGTACCCTTTCCTGTATATATGTTACCAGACTCCACCTTCAAGTGGTTACATTGCAAATATAATGTCCCCTCACTATAGACCATAGTAGACGAAAAAGGATCATAGTCTCGTCGAGGAACTTCTTGCCCTTTAGGAGTCTATAATTTCCCTGCTCCTGCATGGAGTGCAGCCTTGAAGCTGGAGGTGTCCCATAAAAGGGATCCTGGAGTAGTGTAACTACAATAATATCATTCATTTAGCTAAGAAACGGTCCATCACGAATAAATGATTAGTTACTGGCGACCATATCCATTCAACAGAGGAAATCATTAACAAGATCGCAAATGTACGTCAAAAGTGACTTCTGATCTGCGACATCAAACAAGCCTCTGGTCCGGGTTAAATCATATCCTCCGTAAGAGATACATTTACTAACTATAAAATTTTCACAAGTACAGTGTCACTCTATCACCATATATACAAGCACATATAATGTCTGGATATTAACCCACTAGAATATAAATGCAAAAACTTAATAAAGTTCTCGTTTTAGGAGTAATCACGTGATATAGTTAACGATGGTGTAAGGTGGTCGACGACTTAACTTCACGGTCGCTGTCACCAGCCTTTGTCATATATGGCACCACGCTCCTCATGAGGAACGCTCCTCCGTAGATGCATATTCAGTGGGTCCCCTCTAGACACGTGGCCACTGTGTTGACAATGGGTGTGGAGAGAGTCGGGTGTGTGTACATATCCAGCGGGCTTTAATAGATTAGAACGGGCGCCAGTGGAGCGAACGCCCGCTAGCAACCTACCAAAGAGTCTCTTTGTAACGGGTCTTGAATGTAACTTCGTAACTTTGCACTTTCAGAGTCACATATATATATATATATATATATATATATATATAGTTCAGCGGTGGAAAGCAGCGCCATCAATGGCAGCCGAGACAAACACTGGTTCATTATACAAACATAGTCAACGGCCCGTAACGCTGTGGCCGTAGGCCGTACCTCTGACAACACATCTGCGAGGTCTTAAACGCTAAAGCTGGAGCTGCTAGAGGGGTTTGCAGCGCATCCCATGGTATTCTGTTCTCTTCCCATGGCGATAAGACTACAACGTTCTCATGTTTTCCCATGACGTGATCTTCGACATACCACTTTATCCTCATAATTTCATTAAGTATAAACACAGTATGAGAGGAAGCTCACTAAGTATACATCTCCGAGATGTGAGTTCAGTACACAGCAAATCTCCCCGAGGTGTGAGCTTGCAGCCTTGTAATATGAACTCACAACATAATTGAGGTTTTACTGTGATGTGACCCTGAGATGCAGATATTGTTTTGGCAGCCCAAAACATATTAAGATTTTTCCTCTGCTGTGTTGGGAAATCAAAGTCATCCCATGATGTAGGCTGATGACACAAGTCTTCTAACGGTGTTACCTTATGACACGCTGAGATGTTGTGACGTCTGCAGGCGTTCCTATGTTACACACCTGAGTCTTCTCCTGCAATGAGCTCACAAGACACTAAAGACTCCTGGTGGTAAAGGTTTATGACACGGAGTGTGCAGAGCAATATCACTAACAAGAGCTCTGGCTTCCCCTAATGGTACGCTCCTTTATATGTCCACAAGTTCCTTCTTTTTTCAGAAACCATTTTAAAGTTTTCAATGCACTTTGCGGTGGATCTTCGATGGTTCCACAAAACTGAATTGTATGTACATCCGGCATCAGTGGCAAGGTTTGACGACGACGACAACAACGGATTACTCGATCACGACTCAGGTGATGTGTGAGGCATCAAAGTCCGTCGTGTGAGTCATCCCACATTGATAATTTTATAATTAAGAAAAAAAAATCTTTTGCGAAGTTAGACTCATGGAGAAAATGACCCTAACATAAAATATCTAATTATGTCTTGCGAACTGGATTATAACGAAGTAACTTGAAGGAAACTTTACAGTAAAGTGAACCCTTCAATAAATATTCTGGTATGTACTGCTGAGTATATACGTACTGCATAGAATATATATGAATAAAGTCCACATACAGTCCATTTTCACTTGCAAATGAAAGTTCGTGAGCTTCAAGTATAGAGAGAAACTCTGACCAATATTTCTGATTATCTCCTTCCCCAGCCTCCAAGTCTGAGGAGCACGAACCCCACAGTAATGGAGTCTGTCATGCTGAAACCACAAAGAAATATTTCAAACACCGATGACGAAGTTCGCCTCTTGAGGCTTGGAATGTGGGTCACGGGCGACCTTACTCTAGGGGGGATGCTGAAGCGCCTATCAAAATGCATCTGTCTTGGGAGTTCCTGACCGTACATCAAAACAGCGACTGTGAAATGATTTCTTATGTCAAACCCAACCATGGTGCGGACGCTGACCTGGACAAGGACGTGGACTTCGAGGGAAGTAGAACTGACCTTCCTCTTCTTCGTAGAGGCGAACCAGTAATTACTAAGACACTTTACGACGTTGTAGTAACAATATGCTAAACCACTGTGCGTATGATAGTGCGATACGATGCGTTTCGTTCCCTTTGGTGAAGACCATATACTAAGCTTGTATTTAGGGTGAGGTGAGACTAACCAACATAGTATACCCTTCCATTATTTGCGAGAAGGGACACTGGATCTCCTCTATTGTGCTAATGATGATATCGAACATATATTAAAGAAATGCACGGACAAGAACATGCATACAGAAAATCATATAGCGATCATGGCCGAGCGGTTAGCGTTCCCGAATACCATGCAAAAGGTCCTGGGGTCGAATCCAGGCCGTTGGAAGGTACTATGTGTTATATATATATATATATATATATATATATATATATATAATAACACCCTCGCCTGAGCAAGGTACCTATTTATCGATTAGCCTTGCAGAGGATGAACACGGGTTAGGTGTGGGCCGACTTCGGCACCCAGGATTCGAACCCGGGCCGGCCCTTGATTCTCTGCCGTTAACTGTATTAGCTGTACCACAGAAGTGTGTGTGTGTGTGTGTGTGTGTGTGCTTGCGGGTATTTCTGTGCATGGTTGTGTATTTGTTGTTGTGTGATTACACTTGTGTGTTTGCGGGTATGTGCGTGCATGGTTGTGTATTTGTTGTGTGTGGTTACACTTGTGTGTTTGCTGGTATGTGCGTGCATGGTTGTGTATTTGTTGTGTGGTTGCTCTAGTGTGTTTGTGGGTATGTGCGTACATGGTTGTGTATTTGTTGTTGTGTGGTTACTCTAGTGTGTTTGTGGGTCTGTGTGTACATGGTTGTGTATGTACAAACGTAAATCATGACGGTATGAGAGCATTTGTGTGTGTTTTGTGTGAAGCAGGAAATTCAGAAGCATCAGAGAAACATAAATTATATTTGGGAAAACATATCATGCATTAAGTCTCTCCCACATTTACATATGTAGATTTTATCCCTCCATCACTGTCGACAAATCTCCTTTTCTCAATATCATTTAATGCCACATGACCTACATATGAAGCAGAATTTTAATCCCATGAAGTCTTACCTGCTCTGCCCGTCTTGATTCATTTACATTTTAATGATAATGATTGATAATGTGAACATGTCTTTATTTCCTAGTATTAAGGGATTCCAAAGTTGTGAAATACGATATATCTTGAGTTTTGAGTCAGGTTTTGTGAAAACTGAACAAGTTAAAGAAATACTCGTCTTGTGTTCTAATGGGATTTTTCTCTTCAAATTAATTTTTTCCCAGTTTTATGATTTTATATTTTTACTTAAAAAAGAAGTTTTAGATAGAGTTAATGGTAATCCCTTGGTAAATGATATTTCATTTCTAACGTTTATAAAAAAAAGAAAATAGTCACTGGGAAAGAATTTGAGTTATCTACAGAATATTTTAACACAAAATATCTAACGAAAATATCCTTATCAATGTCTGGCTAAAATAAACAGAATATTTCTTTAGAAAATAAAGACATCTGTGTAGTACACGGTATGACAGGATGTTTATCGCCCAGCAATTGTGTGTGTGGTGTTAATTCTTCAAGATCGAGAGCCACATTGTACATAAGAAGGTGGCGGGTTGTGAGGGAAGACAAATATCTGAATGTGTCTAGTGTGTATAGTGGCAGGGAAAGAGTCTGTGGCTTCACACACACAGACAGATTGTGGGGTGAATGGTGACACAGATTCCATCACAGACATAGACAGATTGTGGGGTGAATGGTGACACAGATTCCATCACAGACATAGATAGATTGTGGGGTGAATGGTGACACAGATTCCATCACAGACATAGATAGATTGTGGGGTGAATGGTGACACAGATTCCATCACAGACATAGATAGATTGTGGGGTGAATGGTGACACAGATTCCATCACAGACATAGATAGATTGTGGGGTGAATGGTGACACAGATTCCATCACAGACATAGATAGATTGTGGGGTGAATGGTGACACAGATTCC
>JAUUDZ010054311.1:0-10417 GCA_032361705.1 Panulirus versicolor | reverse complement strand
CCCACCCCGCCGAACACCACCCCACCCCCACCCACCTCTGTGAACACCATCTTCGTGGGCTAGATTATGTCATATACGCCCTTGATGCATGCCTGCACTTCCTACAGCATTACCGCTTGAGCGAGCCCTTCGATGGCCACACACCTTCTGTTTTTCCATCCTGTCTCCATCTATAGTGATGTGTGGGGAGGAACCTTCTACTTTACTGTCCTGTCACCACGTATAGTGGTGAATAGGAAGGAGCCTCCTGCTTTACTGTGCTGTCTCCATCTATAGTGGTGGGTGGGGAGGAGCCTCCTGCTTTACTGCTGTCTCCATCTATAGTGGTGGGTGGGGAGGAGCCTTCTGCTTTACTGTCTATGTCACAAATTGATTTAAAGACTTATGATACCATTACTGTCTTCCACCAGATAAACTCGTCATGGATCATTAGGTCGCCTGTTATCTGTCCTTTCATGTACTCCCATTTGTTGTCTTTCCCATGTACTCCCATGTCCACGGTACCATCTGCGTACCGCCGGCGTACCACGGTACCGTCTGCGTACCGCCGGCGTACCACGGTACCGTCGTGGGTGAGTGGCAGTCTCCCCCCCCCCGGGAACCGTACCAACACACCAACGGCTTTTCCGTTTTATGTGAGTCATGATGGCCGGGCCGATGCTCTAACCAATAGCCATAAAGAATTATTTAGAAGCTCTATAAATGTTTATCCCCTTTTCGGACGGCTAATAAATTGATATATCAATTCAGATAAAGTGGACAGCGTCTAATATTTCCCGCCTAATTAGTAATGCGATCCGCTGGCGCTCTTCGCGGGATTAGGCTTTCCTTTAGTTAGGTAAAATTTAGTCTTATGAATGGAGCTCACAAAGACGGTTTTACTTTTTTGGGCGGAGCAAAATGTCGTATACTGATCCGGCATTTTTTAAATATGCGTAATGGGAGAGTGGGAAGAGGGTAACACCAAAGTCAACATTGTCTTCATTAGCTCAGAGAAGGTTTTTCTATCTTAGTTCTACCTCGCAGAATATTGGAACGTGACGCCAACTCGGTTTAAACTCCTTACAATTACATTTTTTACTGTGACGTGTATTCATATAATTTGTGAAGCTCTCCTTTTTTCAGTCTTTATCCACACTTGGTCAGAAAATCATTATTTATAAGGCTAATGTTTACCCTGTTCTCTTATCATATATGGGCAAGGAAACTTGGCTCGCTCGGCGGTACACGTCATTGCAACGGTTACCTGTCTTGTTACAGCTCCATTATATTTCATTACTGCCCGCCATAAGGAAGATCTTCTCCTCATCTTCCTCCTTTTCCTCCTCCTTCTCCTCTTTCTCCTTCTTCTTCTTCTTCTTTTTCCTCCTCCTATTCTTCCTCCTCTTCTTCCTCTTCTTCTCCCTCTTCTTCTTCATTCTTTTTTATTCCGTTCTACTTCTTGTATTTTCTTCTTCCTCCTCCTCTTCTTCCAGTGTGAGTTCCTTAATAGTCTTTCTCTTCTCCCACCACACAGCGACCAAACGGTTACCCCGCTCTGTATACGTACCCCTTACAGGGGGTGCAAGAGTTACCCCGCTCTATAGTACCCCTTACAGGAGGTGCAAGGGGTTACTCTACTTTATAGTACTCCTTACAGGGGATGCAAAGGTTACCCCGCTCTATAGTACCCCTTTCTGAACGTGTAAAGATTACCCCTCCTTGTAGTACCCTTTACAGGAGGCGCAAGTGTTACCCCACTCTGTAGTATCCATTACAATGGGTAGAATGGTTACCCCTCTCTGTAATTCCCCTTACAGGAAGCGCAAAGATTAACCCAGTCTGTAGTACGACTTGAAGGAGGTGCAAGAGTTACCCCACCCACCCAACCCCCTATGTCGTTCCCCTTACAGGAGGTGCAAGGGTTACCCACTCTTAAGTACCCCTTAAAAGAGGCGCAAGGGTTACCCCGCTCTGTAGTACCCCTTACAAGAGATGTAAGAGTTACCCCGCTCTGTAGAAACCTTTACCGGAAGTGCAAGATTTACACTGCCATGTAGTACCCGTTATAGGAGGTGCAAGAGTTACCCTCCTCTGTGGTGCCCCTTTCAGGAGGTGCAAGGATTACCTCGCTTAGTAGCACCCGTTACAGGAGTTGCAATACCCCTGTAATACCCCTTATAGGAGGTGCAAGAGTTACCCTACCTTGTAGTAAGCATTTTAGGGAAAGCAAGATTTACCCCACTCCGTTGTACCGCTTATAGGAAGTAACAAGGATTACCCCCACACTATAGTACCCCTTGTAAGGTTGAGACAGTAAGAAGATCGGATCTTTCTTCGTTGCGTGGTGCTCAGTGAAGATCAGGTAGCCTTTGCAGTTATAAAGATAAGTACGTACATCTATAGTCCTCTGGGTTATGGTCTTATGACACACTACGACACACACACACTAGTGGACGGTGTGACTAGTGCTGAGCCCAGCTTTTATCTGAGACTGTCAACACATTATCATCATCATGTGTTTGAGAGACCGGCCGACTCTTCCTTGTGTCGTTTGCAGGTCCGCTTTACATGTTACACAAGACTAAACAATACCTTGTGCCTGGTTCTTACAGACTAAAAGTGAGTTCATGAACACATTCCATGTGATGCAACTACATATGTACAACTCACAATGAAATGATAAAACTAGACAGCTAATGAAAAGTTAATGGTACGTCTGTTATCTTACATTGTTCTTACATAGCTGTAACCATAAAGATGGGTGAGTTACAGTGAAGCAGGGAATTCACGATGTATGAGTTACCAGCGAAGATGAAAATGTACGGATGCATGAGATACCAATGAAATTAGGAATGTACTGATGGAAGAATTACCAGTGAAGCTAAAAATATACAGACGTATGAGTACCACTAAAGTTAAGCATGTACAGCTAAGAATGTATATATGTATAGATTACCAGTGTAGTTGGATATCTTCAAAAATATGGGTTACCAGTGAAGGAGGGAATGTACAGATGTATGAGCTACCAGTGAAGCTGGGAACGAACAGTTGGGTGAGTCACAAGTAAAGCCAGAAATATAAAGATGTTTTAGTCACCAGTGAAGATGGGAATGTAGAGTTTTATGAATTTCCAGTGAAGCTATCACTGTACAGATTTATGTGTTACCGGTGTAGCAGGAAATACACTGATTTATGAGTTACCAGTGAAGCTCTATATGTGGAGATGTATGAGTTACCAGTTAATCTGAGAATATAGAGATATTTGAGTTACCAGTGAAACTGGATATGCACAGATGTATGAGTTACCAGTGAAGCTGGGAATGTACAGATGTATGAGTTACCAGTGAAGCTGAGAAATTACAGATATATGAGCTGCCACTTCAGCTGTGTATCTACGGAAGTATGAATTACCATTGACTCTGGATTTGTACAGATGCATGAGTTACCACTGACGCTGGGTATGTATGGGTATGTACAGATGTATGAGTTACCAGTGACGCCAGGTATGTATGGGTATGTACAGATGAATGAGTTACCAATGAAGCTGGGAAATTTCAGATATGTGAGTTGCCAGCGTAGCTGGGTATCTTCGGAAGTATGAGTTACCAGTGACTCTGGAAATGTACAGATGTATGAGTTACTACTGACGCTGGGTGTGTATGGGTATGTGCAGATGCATGAGTTAACAATGAAGCTGAGAATGTACAGATGCATAAGTTACCAGTGTACCTCGGTATGTATAGCTGAGTTGCCAGTGAAGCTGGGAGTATAGATATGTATGAGTTAATAGTGAACCTGGCAGTATACAGATGTATGAGTCACCAGTGAGGTTGGGATTTTGCATATGTATCAGTTACTAGCAAAGTTGAGAATGTGCAGATGCATGAGTTACCAGTGTAGCTGGGTACGTACAGATGAGTGAGTTACCAGGGAAGCTGATAATGCACAGATGTATGAGGTACTAGCTAAGCTTAAAATATACACATGCATGAGCTACCAGCAAAGCAGGAAATGTTAGGATGTATGAGTTACCAGGGAAGCTGGGAATGTACAGACATATGAGTTAACAGCGAAATCGAAATGTTTAAATGTATGAGTTGACAGTGAAACTGAAAATTTACAAATATATGAGTTACCATGCGTGCATATAAATGAGTTACCAGTGTTGTTGGGTATGTACAGATGCATGAGTTACCAGTGAAGCCAGAAATGCACAAATGGATGAGTGACAAGTGAAACAGGGATTGAACAGATGAAGTGTTACAAGTGAAGCTGAAAATGCACTGATATGTGAGTTACCAGTGAAGCTGGGAATGTACAGATGGATGAGTCACCAGTAAAGCTGAAATTTTTCAGATGAATGAGTTACCAGTGAAGCCAAAAATGTAAAAAAAATTGAGTTACCAGTGAAACTGGGAATGTACAGATAGGTGAATTACCAGTAAAACTGAAAATGTACAGATGTATGAGTTACTAGTGAAGCTGTGAATGTATAGATGAATGAGTTACCGGTGAAGATGGGAATATACATATGCAGGACTTATCAGTAAAACAAGGAATTTACATACATATTTTATCCAGTGAAGTTGGGAATGCACAATTATTTGAGTTACCACTAAAGCTAGTAATGTAGAGATGTATGAACTACCAATGAAGCCGGAATATTTAGATACATGAGTTACCAGTGAAGCTGCGCAAGTACCTATGTATAAGTTACCAGTTAATTCAGAGATATACAAATGCATGAATTACCTTATACAAACATATTAGTTAACAGTGAAACGAATTGTACAGATGTATGAGTCACAAAAAAAGCTGGGAATGTCCAGATATATGAGTTACCAATGAAACTGGGAATTAACAGATACATGAGGTACCGTCGAAGTGGGGAATATACAGATGTATGAGTTACCAGTGAAGCTGAGAACGTATGATGGATGAGTTACAGTGTGTTTCTGGAATCATACCAACATAGGTTCGAATCCTGGTCGTGATAGCCTGTTTACAGTCCACCTAGCTGTTCATCCTTCCTTCGGGGCTGGTCAGTAGAATGGATACCTGGCATAAGGTTGGTGTGTGTGTGTATGTGTATGTGTGTGTGTGGGGGGGGGGGATTACCTATTTGTACTGTACGAGGATGGCGCTGTACACTCATGAGGACTCATATTTACACCATACAACTATGAAACTTTTATATTCTGCCATATTCACACCATCAGTCACACGTTGGTGTGTTTCAATCATGATATTGAAATCTAAGTTAATTCAACAGAACCTTAGTAAATCTAGCCTTGTAGCCCAGAGTTACCTTAGATTTCAGTTAAGATATACCATATATCTCTACGTGTCAACAGAGTGTAATCATAATTTTCACTAAGGTTTCACATGTAGAAATTAAGATAAATATCTGCCGCCGCTGTAGAGATTACCTTCCACAGGAACTTAGATTTTTCCAAGTGTTTTACGTCCCTAGGTTTTCTGCATGATAACTACAACCCTTACCACTATCGCCTGGTAAGATAAATATTCCTGTCACGCTTCCTCGGTCGTCATATGTCACCCACATACAATGGAAGTAATGGATAACACATTCTCTAAAGCTATACATTTGATAAGACTGAGTTTCGAAAGTAGACTGACAGCTGAAGCTTTGGTACAGAATGACGGGTAGGTAACTTACGAGTGGTTGGGTGAGTGGAAGCACCAGGGTGGCCAGTAGCAGGAACAGTAGCAGCGGCTGGGGTCGTGGGGAGGCTCGCCCCTCTACTGCCATCATCTCCATCTTCTGGTATACAGGAAATGTTCTTTATTGGTAATTGCCTGTAGGCTGCAGCTGGCCGCCTCGAGGCCCACACTGACACCAACTTTCTAACTGGTTATTTTGATGACACACACAACACTAGAACTTCCTGTACTGAGTGATGAGCGGTAAACTTTATCTGAATTTCATATACAGGATCAGCGCTTTCAAAGTCGCGTCGTAATTCTTATTTTCAGTATAAGATAATGAAATGGTCAAAAGTTAAACCGAATCAAACTTGACACCCTCAGTCATGCATAGACCCTCAGTCATGCACCAGACCCTCAGTCATGCACCAAACCCTCAATCATGCACCAGACCCTCAGTCGTGCACTAGACCCTCAGTCGTGCAACGGTACCAGTCACTTAACACTGTATGAACAACTCAAGTCCACTAAAAGCAAAGTAACTCGTGTGGTTGTGTTTTGTCTTTCCATGAAGAATTGAATCATACTATCATTTCTCTCCTATATTTCTCTATGCTAAATTGTTAATCAAAGCTTAAGTGGGAAGTCCGTAGTTAATGTGGAGGAATCATGGCCATAGAACCGCAGAAAGCTTACGTTCCTCTGACCATCACTGTTATGGAAATGAATGACCGCTTTCTTGCTAGTGTCTGAGGTACGTCCTGAATGTTAACCACACTTCTTGTGAGAATATTGGCAACATGCGTGAGGTAATGTCTCGGTCACTAAACACACTAGACAGTAATGAGTGGGTCAGTAAACACACTGGCCAGTGATGACTGAGTCATTAAACACACTCCACAATAATGGCTAGATCACTAAACACACTTCACATTAATGGCTGGGTCATTAAACACATTCCACAGTAATTAATGGCTGGATCACTAGACGCAGTAGACAGTAGGGACAAAATATTGGATAAGGCCGGGTTGAGGAGGGAGGGTAAAGTGTTGCATCATGGCAAGTGTTGAGACTAACGAATCACTTCATGACTTGATGGTGGTACATGGTTTATGTGAGGGTAGTTGGCTCTCCTGGATGTTTGATCATGCGGTATCACAAGATGTACCATGGAGAGCGGAAAGCAGTGACTGATGCATGTCAGTAAGAGAGCTGTTGGTCAGCTGGGGAGGCGCCAGCGAGGGGTCGTTTGTTCCAGTAGAGCCCGTGACACATACACTGTGTGGTGCGACGTAGATGTTTGAGTAGAGCCACCGGTAGGAGGTGTGGAGTGCCAAGAGCCGCGTGCCTAGACCGCGCCGGGTACCCAGGACGACTGCCACGCCTCACTGCAGACGCCGACCCCAGCGGGCAGCAGCTCTAGCGCGTCGTAAACCCTGGCCACCAGGGATGGGACACAGCAGTACGGTGAGCCATCCCAATTATAGCCAGGTCAAATTTTCTGTCAAGATATCTATAATATGGTCACGTAGTATGCCTGGTATGCCTAATACACCTAGTACCTTAGCATACCTAGTATGCCCATTACACCTAGTAACTGAGTATACCTAGCATTCTCGTACACCTAATAACAAATACCTAGTATGCCCAGTACATCTAATAACTTAGTATACCTTGTATGGCCTGTACGTCTAGTAACATTGTACGTCCAGTATACCTAATAACTTAGTATACCTTATATCCACAGTTTATACCCACACTTTATATCCACAGCACATATAGCAACTTTCTGTACTTAGTTTTCTCTCCACACAGTAACGTATAGTACTTAGTATTCCCAGTACACCTAGTAACATGGCAAACATAGTATTCCCAGTATACCTAGTATTTTGGTATACGTAGTATCCCCAATACAACTAGTAACTTACTATACCTAGTAATCCCAGTACACTTGTTAAGTTAGTATACCTAGTATGTCCAATACACTTAGTAACTTGATATACCTAGTATTCCTAGTGCACTTAGTATCTTAGTATAACTAGAATGCCTTGTGCATCTAATTACTTAGTATATCTAGTATGCTTGGTACAACTGTAACTTAGTATACATAATATGCCCAGTACACGTATTAATAGTATATCTAGTATGCCCAGTACACCTAGTAACCTACTATATCTAGAATGCCCAGTGCAAGTAGTAACTTTGTATACTTAGTATGCCCAGTACACCTGATAACTTAGTATACCTAGAATATCCAATGCGCCTAGTAACTTAGTATATCTAGATTTCCAGCACACCTAATGATAGTATACCTTGTATGCCAACTATATCTAGTAACTTATTATATATAGAATGCCCACTGGGCATAGATACTTACTATCTTTCGTGTGCCGGTACACTTAGTTACTTAGTAAACCTAGAATGAATATTTCACCTAGTAATATAGTATACTTAGTATGTCCAGTACAATTGATAACTTAATATACCTATAATGCCGTGTGCGCTTAGTAACTTAGTATAACCAGTATTCCCAGTACACTTAAGATTGCATACCTAGTATCCCCGGTACGCCTGGTAAGGTAGTATACCTAGTAAGCTCGATACACCTAGTAAATTGATATATTCGGTAGCTCGGTACACTTAGTTAGCTAGTAAAGTTAGTATACCTAGTAGGACCGAAACACTCAGTAATTATACTTATTATGCCCTATACACCTAGTAAGTTAGTATACCTAGTATACTTAGTACACCTAGTAAGTTATTATACCTAGTATGTCCTGGTACATCTAGTAAGTTAGTGTACCTAGTATGCTCAGTATACTTAATAAGTTCGTTAACCTAGTATGCCCGACACAACTAGTAAGTTAGTATACTAGTATGGCCGGTATACCTAGTAAGTTAGTGTACGTAGTATCCCAGTATATCTAGCAAGTTCGTATACCTAGTATGCCCGATAAACCTAGTAAGTTAGTATGCCTAATAGGCCCGTTACAACTAGTAAGTTAGTATGCCTAGCGTGCCCGGTGCACCTGCTAAGTTAGCATACTTAGCATACTCGTTACACCTAACAAGTCAGTATACCAAGTATGCCTTAGTATACCTAGTGTGTCAGGAGACCGAGCAGGTTCTTACTCAGGGTTGCCACGCTCAGAAATGTGATCAGTGCGTCAACAGCTGAACTTCTTTTCGTGGTCTATCGTAACACTGTCTGAGCTAAATAGAAAATTTATCAATGTTGACCCTCGTCTTCTGCTCTCTCAGGAACATAAATCATGTCATTTTCTTCATGCCTACTTAACAATGTATAGTGGTTGTCAGCTAAGAATATCATAGTCAGCTAAATATACCATAGAAAGTTAAAGAAAGATACCATGGTCAAATGTTAGAGACGAGCTGACATTTTTCATATCATTTGATATACAAAATTACAAGTTTTCTTATGAAGTTACAGAAATATCTTAGATATTTATATAATATTAACAGTAACTTTAATCTTATAACCGGGATAGTCTCTCTCTCTTTATTGGAAAGTAAAATACTCCCATGGATAGTTCGATCTACAAAATGCCTATAACTTCCTGACCTTCGCGTCCCAAAATAGAAAAGTATAGTGGCTAGTCTTGTGTGTTTAGAAAACGAGAGGAGGGAGGTCCGCGGCGGGTTTGACGTTTCTATAAACACAAACAAAGATGCAGAGGGCTTAATGGGGAGGGGGGTAGGGGAGGCTCTGGATCTGTCCACATTACGATCACCATAACAGCTAGGGGAGCGGGAAGGCTCTGGATCTGTCCACATGACACTCACCACAACAGTTGAAGGAGGGAGAAGGCTCTGGATCTGTCCACATGAAATTCATTACAACAGTTGAAGGAGGGAGAGGCCCTGGAACTGTCCACATCACACTCAGCACAACAGTCAGGTGAAGGGCAGGCTCTAGATCTGTCCACATTAAACTCGCTACAACAGTTTGGGAAGGGGGAAGGCTCTCAATCTGCCCATATCACATTAAACACAAAAGTTGAGGGGAGGGGGGGGAGGCTCTGGATGTATCCCCATGAAATTCAGTACAACGGTTTGGGGAGGGGGAGGCTCTAGAACTGTCCACTCACACCCATCACAATAGTAGGGGGAAGGGGGAGGTTATGGATCTGTCCATATCACGCTCACAACAACAGATGGGGGAGATGGACGGCTCTGGGTCTGTCCACATAACACCTAGCACAACAGTTGGGGGAGGGGAAAGGCTCTGGATCTGTCCACATGACCCTCACTGCAACAACTGGGGGAGTGGGGAGGCTCTGGATCTGTCCACATAACACCTAGTACAACAGCTGGGAGAGGGGAAAGGCTCTGGATTTGTCCACATGACCCTCACTACAACATATGGCGGAGGAGGGAGGCTCTGGATGTGTCCACATCGAGCCCACCACAGCAGTTAAGTTAGGGGAGGACCCTATAGATCTGTCCACATGACACCCAATACAACAGTTGGGGGATAAGGAGAGGCTCTGGATCTCTCCACATGACAATGACTTCATATAGCGGAGGAGGGAGGCTCTGGATCTGTCCACATGACACTCAATGAACAGTTGAGGTAGGTGGGGAGGCTCTAGATTTGTCCACATGACACTCAGTACAACAGCTTGGGGAAGGGGAGACTCTAGATATCTCCATATGACACACACTACAACATATGGAGGAGAGAAGAGGCTCTGGATCTATCACGTGACACCCAAAACAACAGTTGGAGGAGGGGAAGGTTCTGGAT
>JAUUDZ010054301.1:0-10417 GCA_032361705.1 Panulirus versicolor | reverse complement strand
GTAGCATTTATGGATCTGGAGAAGGCATATGATAGAGTTGATGGAGATGCTCTGTGTAAGGTATTAATAATATATGGTGTGGGAGGCAACTTGCTTGAAAGCAGTGAAAAGTTTTTATCGAGGATGTACAGCATATTGTCCTCAAACATCTAATTTCCAACACGTCCACCCTCCTCCACACATCCCTATCCATAGCCAACGTCTCACACCCATATAACGTTGTTGGAACCAATTTTCCTTCAAACCTACCCATTTTCTGCTCTCTGAAATAATGTTCTCACCTTCCTTACATTCTTCAATGCTCCCAGATTCTTCGCCTCCTTCCCGACCCTATGACTCTCTTCCATTTCCATGGTTCCATCCACTGCTAAATTCACTCCCAGATATCTAAAATGATTCAATCTCTTTAGTTTTTCTCCATTCAAACTTACCTCCCAACTGACTTGTCCCTCAAACTTACTGCACCTAATAACCTTGCTCTTATTCACATTTACTCTCAGATTTCTTCTTTCACAAAGTCTACGAAACTCAGTCACCAGCTGCTGCAGTTTCTGACCCGAATCAGCCACCAGAGATGCATCAGCAAACAACAACTGACTCACTTCCTAAGATCTGTCATCCACCATAGACTGCATACTTGCCCTCTCTCCAAAACTCTTGCATTCACCTTGCTAACAACCCCATCCATAAACAAATTAAATAACCATGGAGACATCATGCACCCCTGCCGCAAACCAACATTCACTGGGAACCAATCACTTTTCTCTCTTCCTACTCGTACACATGCCTTACATCCTCAATAAAAACTTTTCACTGCTTCTAGCAACTTGCCTCCCACACCATATATTCTTAATACCTTCAGCAACCTAAACTCACAAATTTCCTTCTATCCCCAGCATATGTAACACTGATAAAAACACTTACACACTGAAAAACCTACAAGTTCTAAATAACTGCCCTCCCATCTCAAGCTTCATCCCACCAGACATACAACTTACAGAAGCAACTTCCTAAACATGAATCACACTTTCCCATCTGTAATCCAGCTATCATCCATCCTTACAATACAACAAACACCGTTTCAACATATCCACAAGACCTTTAATGCCCATGAATTCAAATTCACCGAGCACTCACTCATCAGTTGCCCTGCACTCTTCACACCCACATCACTACACTCATGACTTATGCTCCTGACAAGTGGAGGTGGCTAAAATCTTGAACACTGCAGGAGCCTCAGAAACAGATGGGACTCCTGAGACAGGAAGTATACAGACACACACACTACATACTTATGTATGTATTTATGTTAAGAAGCTTTTAAGGGTAATTCAAATGAAGAGGAACTAGAGGGATTAGTGTTTTCAATATCAAGGAGTGGACTTGGGAGTGGATGGAACTACACAGAATGTAATGAGTCAAAGGGTGATGGATGGGGTTAAGGTCTTGGATGCAATGAGGCATATGTGGAAGGGTTAGCAAATGGATTCTAAGAAAAAGATGGGTATGTTTGACATTCAAACAGCAACAAATCCTTTAGACCTGTTTTTAACATCAGAAAATGTTTTAAAGACATAAACCTCCAAATCTTCAAGGAGGCACAATATTGTTAATTCTGGACTTGAAGCAAAAGTCTGTTCTTTAAGGTACTTAATGAAATATTTTCAACCACTTGAACTAAATCATTCCATGTTAATGATCTCACTGAAAAAAAATAATATGTCTCATTTGAGGTAAATCGTGTGCCCTGGAGTTTGTATCAATCATTACAAGTCAGATGAATTAAGCCTAAAGTACCTTATTGGAGATAATTGAAGCCTTTGAAAATTTTGAATACCTATCATATCACCTTTTAAACTTCTCCTTTCTAAGCTACATAATTCTCGAGTTGTTTAGTCAGCTCACAAAGGACTTGCTTCTCAGTCCAGGAATCATCTTGGATGCTTGATACTGCACCTTCTCCATTGTTAATCTTTTTTCAAGAAAGGTGACCAAAACTGAACACAGCAATCAAGATAGGGATGCACCAATAAACTGTAAAACAATAACTTCCCACTACTTAAATTTGAAAGCCCCACCTATGAATCCAAAAAAATTTTCAGCCACTTTAAAGACTGCCTACCACTTACTTGGCTTTAGGCAATAAAATTATTACACTCCGAGTCCCTTTCCTCACATACTTTTTATAGGTCAACAGACATCATACTATAGCTTGCCTTCTTGTGTTTAATTCTCTACATACAACGTTGCATGTACTGATAGCGAAATTCATTTACCACTGATGAGCCCCTAATTCAATTTGTCTATGAAAGAGATGAATAGGAGCAACTAAGATCTGTATGTCAGAAAAGGAGACAGCAAGGGAGAGGGTAAGACCAAGAGAAAGATGGAAAGATGCAGTGAAAGTGACTTTAGGGTATCTGCGTCTGGACATTCAAGAGGGTGAGAGACACACACAAAGGAATTGGATCAATGTGGTATATATGGGGTAACATACTGTCAGTGGGCTTAAACAACACATGAAGCACTCCAAGTAAACCAAGTAAGTTTGGTAGGTATGACCGGATGGTATGTTATGTTTTCAGCATATTATAAATGCCAACCTGAGACTGTATGTGTGCAAATGAGGCAGTTGTTTGTCTGATCCTAATGTTACCTCATTAAGGAAGAAGAGGCAACTGTGTATAGAAAAAAAAATAAATTAACAAACAAATGGACAGTGACCTCCAATTTAAACCATATGTTAAGAGAAAGCATGGCAGACAGCACCGACTCCCAACTACCTAACAAAATGTTCCATAAAATGCTGCTGTTTGATCCCATGGTATTCTAATCCATGCATATATGGTTCCACGTAATATTCAATTTGAACAATCATAAAAATATATTTATCCATTTATGAGGTTCTATAATGACTGAATATCAAACACAAGGTTGTCTTATTTTCCATCAAATGTTAAATTTGGAAAAACAAGAGATCAAGCCAGGAGTACAGAAAGCTGCCACAGTCCCCAGCAACTGAAGGCTGCTGGAATCTCCAAAGTTTTTCTAGTGTCTAGGGAACAGAAGTACTTCTTTTAGTGTTTTTCTCTGAATCTTTACTCCAGTTTTTTCTAGCCAATCAATGCATGGCTTCAATGACATTGTTTTTTTGGTAATTGGTTCTCATCATACCCCTTAAATAGGCATATGTCAATATTTGAAAGTGTTATGGGTAACATATAGTTTTATTTACATCTATAAGACATTTTGCAATCTTTTTCCTTTCCTTTTATCAATACTTGAGGATTCCAGTGGACAGTGTCAGTTTCTAATAAAAGAGTATGTAAGAATTTGTGGATAATTCAGAATGGGATGACTGAAATGTGGAAAACAGTATACTCACATGTGCATATGCTTGTGACAAGCTTTTTTGCGCGAGAGTAGGGAGTTTTACAATTGTTGGAGTCCATTTCTAAACATCCCTAATGTAGTATTCTGCATTTCACTGATTGTAGGTATGAATGTATGTATATATGTGTGTGTGTGTGTGTGTACCATGTAATAAGCACACACCCACAGCATCAAACAGCCTGGTATACCATGCCCTTACCAAGCAACCTGGGTTGCAGTCAGCTACAACACTAGCAGATGACATTCTACATTAAGATGAAGATGTGTGAATAGGCAAGCACATGTATATATGTATAGGTGTCAAACATGAATGTTATTTTTATACACACTAAAATATTACTAAACATTTTCAAACACCAAAGAAACTTGGTATAATACCAAAACATAAACTGACTGCAATACCATGTTAACATAATCATAAACCCCACCCATGAAATGGAGATAACACACACACAGATATTGAGAAAGATCAGAAAGTACCTATAAATCCTCAGATATTCCTATTACATACAGTGGCTTCTATGTGCGGGATTATCATGGTAAATGACGTTTTGTTTAACCTTGGTTACACAACTGACAGGTAAGATCAACATCTAGCTGTTTATTGTGCAGTAATATACATAGTACCAGAAATATTTTATCAAGCAAAATACCTAAGTTATATCTTGTACGCTTTCAAGTCACAGTTTAGAGAATAATACCTGATTCATAAAAATATTTCCTAGACCATAGTAAGAAACTATGAAAAATTCTTTTTAAGTATAACATTTCCCTTTATGAAGTTTTCATGAAGTGCATTTTTATTAATTAGAAAGATACACCTCCAAGTTCAACACTACAATGACCTATCATCCATACGTTTATATTTACATATATTAGGAACAAAAGAAAATTACATAAGACCTAAACTTAAAATTTTTGTCGAAGGGCTACAGCAGTTCTGTAACACATATTCTGGGTGCTGACAATTCAATTTGAATCAAAGATCATAGAAGTTAACATTTCATCATCCCAGTCACAAAGCTGATCTACAGGCAAAGGGAATTTTCCAAGGTGATACCATCTTTTCATACTCAACAAAGATACAAGCCTCATCAAAGACTTGGATCGGAGACCTGACTGTCGGGAGCACCTATCAAAGCCATCAAAGTCACAAGAAGCTCTTGGAAGTGAAGTATCTGACATCTCTGGTAATCTTGTTTCCAAAAGTTCAAATTCTTTGCGTAGTTGAAGAACAGCTCTGACATCTTGCTTCTTTGGTGATCTCTTTGGAGATGTTACCAAGGAGGTTTCCTCTACTTTTACAATTTTTGGAGGAGACTTTTGAGGGGAATACAGGGGTTTTCTTTTTCCACTTGCACCTGTTGATAAGTATGATCGTATGTCATTCTTTGCATCTGAATATCTATTAGTCTTCTTTTTGCAAGTGACAGGCATATCTTGGGTTTGGGAAAGACCTAGGCTGGATACCAAACATTCATCTTCAGTTTTTTGAACTGGAGATTTCTTAACAGTAAAGAATGTGCGAATATCTCTCATTGTCCCTGGCGAACTTTCAGCTTTCATCTTTTTGGCAGGTGGTGATGTCAAGCCATAGGAGGCCTGTGAAGAAATATCTTCAGAATCTTCCTCCACACTCCTCTGCTGATCACTTATCATTACTTGAGCTTTCAGCTTTGCTCCTCGTGCTTGCCATTCTCTATCCTGCACAGACCTTGGTGATTTGGGTGCCTTGGAAACTTTGGGACTTGCGGGTGATTTGATAATGCTTGGACTTTTGGCCTGAGGACTGGTTGGAGTCACCTGTGTTTCACAACATGAAGATATTTTTTTCGGACTGGAAGACCACACACTATTATTTGCAGCAACGGTCGCATCTCTGGAATGACTTGAGATATCACTACTAGAAGGAATTATCTGTGAGTCAATTACACCTGCTTGTTGATCCTGAATAAGCACTTGAGCCTTCAATTTGGCACCTCGACCATGCCATTCACGTAATGGGGACAATTCATTTTCTCTTAACAGGGAGACTTTAAGTGATTCCTCAGCCTTGGAACCCTTCGATTTCTTACACTCTTTATGAGGGGAGGTACCCCCTTCACTTTTTTCTAATAATTCACTAAGAGGTACACAGGATATCTCAGATATAGAAGGAGGGTTTTCACTAACATCAGCAACTGGCTGTTGTTTCATTATTAAAGGCTGATCCACTTGGCATGTGCACGCTTGTTCCTCAGCATCGCTAGGTGAGCTTACTCTCTTTGGACTGTGACTAATTACAGACATACTTTCTAAACATTTGGAACTTGAATGCCTTTCTCTCCCTGATCTGGTTTCTGCTTTCTCTTGATCCATTAACCTTTCATTGATACATTTTTCATTATCATCTTCTAAAGATGGTATTGTAACTGTTGCATCAGAAGCAATGTCCACTCTTAGTGGCTCAATGTTAAGAGATTCTGACAACTTACTACTTCTCCTTCTCTGTCGTCCTATTTTTTCTGGAGTTCTGCTTTCAGTTTCACCTTGCAAACTGGAAGGTGTTCCTCTGTTGAAAGTCTCTAAAGATGATTTGGTTTCCCCTTCTGGTGAATCACTCTGGGTTGCACTGTTATCTGAACTGCAGATATATGGTTTTCCATTTCCAGGGGTCACTGGATATGAATTTTGGTCTATCAAACTTTCATTATCTGTTTTTTTGATATTAACCTGTACTTCTGTTTCTTCTTTCTCACTCTGTCGCCTCAATCTTGTTGGCAAATGTTCTATTCTTAATCTGTCTCTGAGGTCAGATATTGTTAATCTGTCCCCTTCACAAAGTTGGTTCTCTTTTAAAATGACTGAACTATCACTTAACTGTCTAACTTTTCTCCTAGAATGATATCTAATATCCTTATCATTACAACCTAATTCAACATCCTTTTGAGTATCCACAGTTGAATTCATAAAAGTTTCTGCTGATTTAGTCCTTGATCTTCTCCTCCTTTTAATGCTCAAAATTTTTTCAGATGTGATTTTGGTGGTTTCAGGCACAGGTGAGTATGATGCCAATGATTCTTCACTCTTTTCTATACTGGCTGTACATGTATCACTATTTACTTTAATAGCAGGTGAAAGCACTGATTGGCTCTTACAATCTAATGGAGACCCTGCATCTTCTGTCACTTCATCAGATACAATTAACTGATTCTCTGACTTTAATGGAGACACACACGATTTTTCTAGTTCTAAACTGGCTTCAGAATCAAGTTTATCATACTCTAACCTAAATGGAGATACACACACAGATCTTTCTAGTTTTGTACTGTTTTCAGAATCTAATCTACACAAAGACACAAATTTTGACATTTCTCCCTCTTGAGCAGCCTCTTCAAAGTTCTTTGATGGAATGGGTGACTTCAAACCTTCAGTCACATCTGATGAAATAAATGATGTCTCTTTTAATTCCAACTGAGACTTCATATCATGTAATTCAATATCTTGAGAAGCAGTCATATCATACAGAACCTTAGACTCGTGAATCTTTTCAGTGCCTTTAGTTTGTTCTGATGAAATGTTAGAGACTGGAGGTACATTCTCTTCAGCCAATTCCAAGGGAAGGCTTTCAAGAGATTCTGTTATATCTTTTTTATCCTCTTTCTCACAATCATCTTGTGAATTACTTTGTCTTCTCTGTGTTTTATTATCATCTAATTTTGGACTTGCTGTGATCACTGCTGCATCAGACAAAACTGGTCCTCTAGGAGACAAAACTGCATTTCCAAAAGCATCAATCTGACTTGTTGAGGGAATACTGTCTCTTCTGATATCCTCATTATTTTGTCGCACATCAGATTTTGCTATTCTAAGTGGTTTTAAATGTAAAATATTATCATTCTGATTGGCTTCTGAATTCAAGCCTTTCAGCACCTTCTCGCTACCTTTTAGTTTCATGGTAGAAGAAACTTGAGATTCTTTTTCATCTACATTCATCCTCTCTGAACTAACACCACAACTAGAGGCTTCTTTAGAGGTACTAACACTTACAAACTTATTTTCTCTAAGAACAACTGGTGTAAGGGATTTGTTTGGATTAAGTTTCCATATCTGTCTTGCTGGGGTGAAACCTACCTTGCTCCCCTTAACAGTAAGTATTGGGCTAGGTACAAAATTTTCGAGATCTTCAACATTGGGGAAAAGGAAGTGGCCTGGGTTGACATAAACAACATTGTTAGCATCTGTTACATAACCTATTTGGTTTGTAACATCTCCCAAGGCAGAATCACCCACAAAAATGGCATCCATACTTGCATATACCTTAAAATTTGGGTTGTGGGGTTCAGTAAGCAAAACAGACATTTGCTCATTGAGAGAAGGAAGAGTAAACAGATCAAGTTCAACTGTAGGAACATTTTCTTCCTCCTTTTTTGTCTTCAAAACTGGTTCATTTTCTAAATCTTCCTTATCAACTTCATCAAAAAGAGTGTCTATTTCAGAAAGATCTGGAGTTTCATCCAAGCGAATTTTTCTTGGTCGACCTGGTCCTCTCTTTTTTTTCCTCCAACCTCCTCTAATACCCTTGGGTGCTTGTCTTGAAGCTTTGGGTGTATAATTTTCATTGTCAGGAGATTCTTTCAGCTTTCTTCTGTATCCTTTATGATTTAATGTGGGACTAGAGCCATTTGTTTCGGTGGCACTAAATACACCTGGCTCTACTGAACGCTTCCTCCCCCTTTTCTTCATTTTCATATTAAGGAAAGGAGGAGTTTCTGCTACACAATTCATGTCAGGCAAATTAGGTTTTAATACCTGCTTACGACTCTTCTTTGTCTGTGAAGGCTTTAGAGCTCCAGTTTCTCCACTTGATAAACTCTTTCCTTTCTCTTTGGTTTTTGTACATACTGACAAAGCAGAACTCGCATTACAATCTGCAGCTTGCAAATCATGTAGCTTATTTTTTGACTTTATATTGGCAATTTTTTTAATTAGTTTTAGATTTTGCCCATTTACTTTTGGTATCTTCTCTTGTGCTTCAACAGTTCTAGATACTGAAGTATTCTGAGTCATACTACAAGATGGTGGCATGTTTCCTCCAGTAATCTGTACAGTAGTTATGCCGTTTATATTTGACGTTGTTGTTGTTGTTGTTGCTGTTGGTACTGCTTGAGAACCACTAGGAAGTGGAAGTATCTGGCGTGCATTACCCAGAGGAATAACATTTCTTGACCCAACAGACTTCATAACTATTCGTGGTCCCACACTAACTATTGGTAATGAGTTTGATGTTGACTGATGCACTATAACCTTACCCATGCCAGGATTACCAGCATGATGGAATTGATGGACTTTGTGGTATAGGTTGCCACTAGATGTTGTTACTAACTTCACTGTATTGGATTTTGTCTTTGTATTTATGTTAGAATTTGATATTTCACCATTAGATGTCCGAACAGCAGACTGTCCACTGACCTTGATTACAAAATTTGTTGCTGTTTTCAGTGCATCCCTATTATTCCCTGTCCTTTCACCAGCAGGATTATTATGTATTATTTTAGAAGAAGTCTTGTTCACTTTAACAATACCATGACTTTTCCTTAAATGACCACTCATACTATCTACATGCACCCACATGGAGCAATGTACACATCTCAGCATTCCTATCTCGATAAGTTTCATCTCATGCGTAAGATCCAGCAGAGCCTTCTCAGCTAGATGGCGATGGTAGCTCTTTGATGAAGGAAACCAATGACCACAGCAGTAGTTTTGGCGTTCTAGGCCCCCTAAACCAACCAGTTTGATTGGAGAGACACGGCGTCTGGTAGTATCTGAGTTGGCAGGGGATTCACAAGTGGTTAAGGAGGCAGGAGTTGTAACAGTTGTCACAACCACACTTATGGTAGATGGTCCACCTGCCTCTGCAGTATTTGCCATAGCCTGTAAAAAGTACATTTTTTTATATATATAAAAAAAAAGCAATAAACATAAATTACTGGGAAGAAACATATACTTACCCACATCCCTATTTTGAGTAGGCTACTGGAGAATGCAAACATCTAAAACCTATAGAACTTGGCTTTAATAGGTTTGGCTGATCCATGAGAAACATGAATTTGACAGATTTAAGGTTAAAAACAGAAAAAGAGGATGCTATGGTAACCATACGGAATTTGATAGATTTAAGGTTAAAAAAAGAAAGAGGATGCTATGGTAACCATACGCTGCAAGGGCCTTGATACACTTACCCATAAAACAAACTGACCTGCTATCAAGAGTGACCACACCTAATGCCCTGTCACACAAGTTTAACTATTTATTCACAGCTCAGGAAAAAAAATTATGAGAATTGTAGTGGCTCAACAGAACTAAACATAGCGATGGGAAAGCAACACACAGGCTGAGTGTACAGTAGTGAGTGGCCTTGAAACAAAATGCGGCATGTCCAGAAATTTAATGCTTAAATATCCGAGACCCCTGGGACCAACCACAAAAGAAGCTAATTCCAGTTCATCCTTGAATTGTTTCTCAGCTGTGTAAGTATGTTTCATACTTCTGGCAGTGTACAGGAGTAATATTGGCAATCATGGCTTTGTTTATTAGAGGCCAGAATGTAAAAAAAATTTTAATATAGCTTTCCCCCTGCTGCCACCACAAAAGAGTTTGTGACTGTTCCTGTAGCATATACATAGTATATTTTTTGTATAGTTTTTAGTTTCTTTTACTGTTCTATAGATGTTACCAACGAGTATCTTAATCAGATTCAGACTAATTCTTTTCATTTCCCCAAGACATACATACCAGGGAAATGGGCAGGGATACCAAGTACAGCTTGAAAGGGATTAATATAGACTTAGTGAGGCCTGCATCCTGAAGCCAGCATTACATGATAAAATATGTCAATTACACAAAAGCAAAAAATGGGTATGTTTGAAGGAATAGTGATTCCAACAATGTTATATGGTTGTGAGGCATGGGCTATAGATAGAGTTGTGCAGAGGAGGGTGGATGTGCTGGAAATGAGATGTTTGAGGACAATATGTGGTGT
>JAUUDZ010054290.1:0-10418 GCA_032361705.1 Panulirus versicolor | reverse complement strand
CGAAGACGTCAACTGCCTGATAGGCAGGAATGTTCTTTCGGAAGTGGCGATGGTCTGGCCCCATCTGTGTCGGACGAGCCGAACAAAAGGGAGCATATACCAGTGGGATGAATGCCTGCAGGAGGCCAGACAGGTTCTCGGACGCTGCAGGCAGAGGATTCCTGGGATTATATCCTGACAACCCAAAATCAGATCCCTACCATCTCCTTATGAGCAGCAGGCTGGTCCCTGTCTGGACCACCGTCCTTACGGAGAGTCGCCCGACACAGATGATGATGATGGGTGGACGAGTGAGGGAGTAGCCGTGATTCCCTCTCTGACTGGCGTACAGTGAGGCATGGGACATGGCCTGGTGGCCAACTTGTCCAAGGAAGTTGCTAAGGAAATGGCGGCTTGGCCGAGTTTGCGCCGGAAGAGAGGTGGAGGAAGCCGGGAAAAGGGGGGTATGGGTTCAAGGCGTTGAATCTTGAGATAATGCAAGGGGGTGAGCCAAATGTGAAAGTGCATGAGGAGCAGTTGACAATGGAACGGCGGAAGGAGGTAGCTAGTCTTTAGGAGGAGTTCAGGGACATATTCGAGGGCGAGGGTCACCCATTGGCACAGTCACTGGGGGTGCAATACGAAATTCCTGTCATCACTAACCGTCTCATCCGGGTCCCTTATCGTAGAATTCCACCAAACCAAGTGTTTCAGAGGCGAAACAGCACATCAGTCAGTTGATAGAACAAGGCGCGATAGAGCAAAGTGACAGCTCATAGTCAGCAGTGATGGTCGTTGTCAGGAAGCGGGACGAGTCGTTGCGACTATGTTACTGATTACCAGAGACTCAGTGTTATGACCGTGGAGATGCCTTCCCTCTACCCAGGATCGACGAAACACTGGAGTTACTCGCAGGGATAAGGTGTTCCACACGTTCGATTTGGCAGCGGGCTATCACCAAACAGAAGCGAGCGCCAAAGACAGAGCGAAAACAGTCTTCAGTTTACCTTTTGGCCATTTTCAGTACAAGAGACTTTCGATGGGGCTCTTGAATAGCCCAAACATGTCTCAGCGTTGAATGGAATGCATCCTAGATGATAGAATCTTCTCCACTTTGCTCATTTATCTAGACAACGTTATGTGTTCTCAGGGACCGTGGATCAGCACTTAACGAGAATGTGGGACATGTTTGAGAGGATGAGAAGTACGGATTGAAAATCAAGCCCCCCCCCCCAAAAAAAAAAGCGGACTCATGGCACCGAAAGTCTCATGTCTGAAAGGGTGAGGGTAGTTTGAGGGTGGCCAAGTGCTGGCCACCGTGAGGGACGTCCGCGCGTTCATAGCGTTCTGTTCGGTCAACCGGAAGCTCATCAAGAATTTCGTAGTTGACCGCTCCCCTACATCAGCTGATGGATGGAAAGTCTAGTAAGAACATGCGCGCAGCATGGGGGGAGGAATGTCAACACGCCTTTGACATTAAAGAAAGCACTAACTGAAGCGCCTGCCGTGAAATACCCAGACTTTAGCCAAGAATTTGATTTAGAGAAGGACGCCAGCTTTCGGGTCCTAGGTGCCGTGTTACCTCAAATGCAAGATGGCAAATTGCATCCTGTTTATTTGGCAAGCCGGGGTCTCAGGAGATCAGAGAGGAACATGTCAAACTAGGGTTCAAGGAAATTAAAGATGCTAACACTGACATGGACGTCGGTGGATAAGTTGAGAGACTGTCTGGTGGGTCGTTCCTTTACTGTGTACATAGATAACAACCCTCTAAGACACCTGCAAACTAGGAACCGTAGAGATTATGTGGTGTGCGGAACTGATGCGGTTTGATTTCACTTTTAGTACAAAGCTGGGCAGTCCAGGTTGTGTCAGGCGGAGGAAGAGGATAGTGAGGAAGAGTACAGAGCCATGCAGGCAGAGCAGGAGCATAATGCCAACCTGGGGCTCAGGACACCCGACGAATTGCGCAACATTCAGGCAGAGGTAGGCGTGATGGTGGCCGGGAGGAACTCTCTAAGAGGAACACTGGATGAAATCGAGTTTAGAAAGCGGTCGGAGGATGACGAGTTCCGAAGACTATACCGAGTGACGACAGTTACGGGTCGACGAGGGCGTACTGGGGTACAACAGGAAGAGTGCTGGCGTAAATTTATGGCGGGAGCAGCCAGTGATGACACGGATTACTAAATGTGTTGCTACGGGCACCATGGTAGAAAACGCACACTGGGGCTGATGCAGAGTTGTTACTGGCCGGGTCTGGCAAAAACTGTCGGGATATACGTAGCAAAGTGCGAGAGGTGTGTATCAACGCAGAAGATGCCAAGCCCACACCCTCCCTTGAGTTCGGTGGAGGATAGCAGGCCGTGGGAGATATTAGCTGCAGACTTCACGCTGTTGGAAAAAAGCAAAGCATTCAAGATCGTACTAGCAGTGGTAGACGTATTTACTAGGTTTGCATGGGCCATCCCAACAAAAGACCAGAAAGCTGGTACGGTGGCCAGGGTGTCGAGAGAGCAAGTGTTTGACGAGTTCGGCGCACCCTATAAGCTGTTGACAGACCAGGGTCGTAATTTCATGAACGCGATAATCCAACAGTTGTGTCAACAATACAGGGTCGAGATCAGGACTTCCCCTTATCACCCGCAAGGAAATGATATGGTGGAACCGTTCATCAGAACCTTGCATGGGCTTCTGATTACTCTCGAGAAAGAGAAAAAGAAGTGGCCAGAACACGAGACCATTCTCGTGGTCCTGTATTATGCCACTCAACACGCCGACAACGGCGTGTCAGCATTCTGGCTGCTGTTCGTTAGAGAACCCCGTATGTGTGTGTGTGTGTGTGGATGGGCCATTCTTCGTCTGTTTCCTGACGCGGGAAATAGCGATTATGTATATTGAATAAAAAAAATAATCAACATATACACATATGCATACATATACATACACATACAGACATATACATATATACACGTACAGATTCACACTTGCTTGCCTTCATCCATTTTAGTTGCTACCCTGTCCCACAGGAAACAGCATCGCTACCCCATGCTTCAGCGAGGTAGCGCCAGGAGAACAGACAAAAAAAGCCACAATTGTTCACACTCAGTCTCTAACTGTCATGTGTAATGCACCAAAACCACAGCTCTCTATGCACGTCCAGGCCAAACAGACCTTTCCGTGGTTTACCCCAGACGTTTCACATGCCCTGGTTCAGTCCATTAACAGCATGTTGATCCCAATGTACCAGATTATTCCAATTCACTCTATTCCTTGCACGCCTCTCACCCTCCTTTATGTTTAGGCTCTGATCGCTCAAAATCCTTTTCACTCCATCCTTCCACCTCCAATTTGGTTTTCCTTTTCTCCTTGTTCCATCCACCTCTGGCACATATATCTTCTTTGTCAATGTTTCCTCACTCATTCTCTCCATATGACCAAACCATTTCAATACACCCTCTTCTGCTCTCTAAACCACACTCTTTTTATTTCCACACATCTCTCTTACTGTTTCATTACTTACTCGATCAAACCACCTCACACCACGTATTGTCCTCAAACACTTCATTTCCAACACATCCACCCTCTTTTGTACAACCCTACCTATTGCCCACGTCTCGCAACCATATAATATTATTGGAACTACTATTCCTTCAAATATACCCATTTATGCTCTCTGAGATAACGTTCTCTCCTTCCACACAATCTTCATCGCTCCTAAACCTTTGCCCCATCCCCCCACTATGTGACTCGCTTCAGCTTCCATGATTCCATTCGCTGCTAAGTTCACTCCCATATATCTAAAACACTTCACTTTTTCCAATTTTTCATTAAAACTTACATCCCAATTAACTTATCCCTCAACCCTACTAAACCTAATAACCTTGCTGTTATTCACATTTACTCTGAACTTTCTCCTTTCACACACATTTCCAAACTCAGTCACCAACTAATGTAGTTTCTAACTCGAATCAGCCACCAGAGCTGTATCATCGGCGAACAACAACTGACTCACTTCCCAGGCCCTCTCATCCCCAAAGGACTGCATACTCACCCCTCTATCCAAAACTCTAGCATCTACTTCCCTAACCATCTCACCCATAAACAAATTAAACAACCATGGCGACATCGCACACCCCTGCCGCAAACTGACCTCACTGGGAACCAATCACACTCCTCTCTTCCTAATCGTGCACATGCCTTACACCCTTGGTAAAAACTTTCACTGCTTCTAGCAGATTTCCTCCCACCCCACATACTATTAAGACCTTCTATAAAGCATCTCTATCAACCATATCATATGCCTTCTCCAGATCCACAAATGCTACATATAAATCCATCTATTTTTCTAAGTATTTCTCACTCACATTGATCGCCATTTCCCGTGTCAGCGAAGCAGTGCCAGGAAACAGATGAAGAATGGCCCATCCACTCATATACACATATATATACATAACCACCCATACATGCACACATACATATGAACATATATATGGATATACATACACATACACAGACATAAACATATATAAACATGTACATATTCATACGAGCTTGCCTCCATGAAGAGGTATGGGTTCCTCAAGTCTCAAAGTGAGATGGAACAGTAAGAAAGAGGAAGAAATGGTTTGAAAGATAGATTTCATAAAGCATTGGAGCTTCAAGATGTGCAATGGTGGAGATATAGATGGTACTCCATCCAACCAGCATTTCCAAAGTATCAGAGAGCACAGAATGAGAACGGCATGATAAGGAGAGAGAAAAAAAAAAAAAACTAAAAACAATACTGTGGATAAAGCAAGTGAAAATCCAATGTTTCCATACATTCATCAGGGATCAGTTGTCAATTAAGGAGCAGCTAATCAGGCTACGGGATTCAGAGTGAAAACTATGAATGATGATGTAAGGATATGTGAGGTACTGAATAAGTTGGAAAGTGTTTTCAAAGTGAAAGATACTGCAGCTCTAACACCATTAAGATGGTTGCCTAACCTTTAGCCAGGAGAATAATTAAGAAGACAAACTATCCATTGGTAAATAACAAAATAGCTTTCAAGTATATGGATAAGGAAACATTCAGTAAGCTATTTCTGTTGTACATAAAGTCAGAATTACAATATGCTTCTAAGGTTTGGTTACGCACCTAAAGAAGCAAAAAGAGCTTGTAGAGAAGGTGCCGAGGAAGGGAACAAAGATGGTACTAGAATTAAAAAGCTAAGCTAATCAGAAAGGCTGCAGACTTTAAATTTATCCACCTAAGAAGAGAAAAGCATGTGAGGTGACCAGATCATAGCATTTAAGTTTATAAAAGAGATTGATGAGGTGAACAGGGGACAGTTCTTTGAGAAATATTGGGATAAAAGCAACTGGAGGACGTAACATGAAGTTAATGACAATATTTATAGATAAGGCTGTAAAGATATAATTCTATAGTAGTGGATGAATGGGACAGATTTCGAGGATATAGTTAATGCACACAACATGCATAAATTAAAAAGGTTGTATGGTAGTACAGACTCAGTGCTCAAGAAATGGGGTCTCACGAGTATAAAACTCCCTTCCCATACAGTACAAGGAGGTAATTGATAATTAGGTAATTATTACATTATGACTGGTGGGAGACGAAAGATGATGACAGAAGTCTTTGGAATCATATGGAAGACATCATACTCTCTGCACTATAATCTACACTCACCTCACATACTGTGCACCCATTTGGGAACTACCTACTTAAGCAGAAAAAATCATAGAAATAATTACATATATCTCTAATTCCCAGAACATTCTTCAAGCTTTTGATATGGTAAAAATGTTCATTTGTAAGTATACGTACAAAAAACTAAAATTACTGATCCAGAGCAAAAACTAATCTGTACACCCCATCCCTATAAAGCCTGTTGACAAAATACCTTAGGATCATGGTAAGTAGCTGATAATCCACCGAACAATATCTGGACTATCAAGGACACAGTACATGGAACCAAATCATGTCATATCAAATTATCATCCTCCTTTAATAGATTTTGGGGTGAAACAAAGCAGATAGTTATCAGTTAGCGTTCTTCCCAACCGTCATCTATATTTTGGATCACAAGTTAGCTCACATGTATCTCACTGTCAACATTCTTCCAAAATTCATGTTGTGGATAAGGCATGTACAGTCTCTGAAGTCGTTTTTACAGATCCTCAATTGAAGTCCAGTGTTGAACTGAAACTTGAACTTATACCCTTAGAAAGTGCTTCAATTTTCTATGTGCACACTAAGTTGAAGTGTCAAGTGAGATTAATGTCATCATTCGCCCCACCTCTTTAAACAAAATACCTGCACTGCAGCCTATAACTGGTCATTCCTCTAACATCTTCCAGTAAGATATCCCTACTCCTAATCATTTCTTACACTGCATCTATCCACCCTTCCCTGTTCATCTTTCATACTAAAACATTCTACTGTACAGATGTATATCTTTTTGATGAAGTGATCATCTACCATATGTTCTGTTTATGCGATACCACCCTATGAGACTATCATCAATGCACCTTTTTCATGATATCTTCATACCACACATTCTTCTCACATCTTCACTCCTTAATCCATCAAATTTCCTATCTTTTGAAATAAGACACCAATTCCTACTGCTCTTATCTTTTACCTCTCCACTCTACCTTTATATAAAAACCTCACATAAAAAGCATTACACGTTCTTACAATCATCTTGGGGGGTTGTATGGTGGCTGAAATCATTTTTCCCCCTGAAGAGCTATTCAATAACTAGAGGAGTTTTATTCACTCCTATACAGAGCACCATTTTCATATCTAAGCTGAATCTTCTTATGCCTGTCTTTCAGCCAAAGAGAATTCAAAATCCTTCTACCTTGTCAACTTTATTGTCATCACTTGTCTTGAACCATCCCTCTCCATCAGCCATAGTATTCTTTTGGTACCTTAGGTCTACAGGTATAATTTCAGCTACTGTTCTCATATGCTGTTTATGTACTTCCCAAGTTCTAAGACATAATTATACCCATGCCATGCGACTGCTGACAACCTCTTCCCACAATTATTGTTTGGAGACCAGGCAAAAGGACTGGTTGTTATGATACATCTTTCTTAGCACAATGAAGCTGTGGAATTCTCATTCATTTTAGGTTTTTCCTTTTCCTATATCCTTCTCACTTCAAAGTCCAACTTAATCCCCCTTCCTTTTCTTAAGTCAGTATTCTACTTTTTCTATGGACATATCTCTAATTGTGGCAGGCTTTTTCTACTGCCATGATGGCTGCTGCTGCTACTAATACCCTTACTACTTCAAAATAAGAATTTGTTAGTGTAATCTGTTCTGCTTGAGATAACTGCAAATCTTCTGAAACTATGACACAAATGAAGCTTGATACTGATATAGTTACAATATAAATGGAAGGTGAAGCTTGACACTCACATAAACTGCACTGTACATGGATGACACTACATTTGAAAACAAAATCATTAATGAAGTCTTGAAAATCTTCACTCTAATATGACAGCCTAGAGAGCCACAATAAAATCTAAGACTGCTTCTCTATAGTTGATATTGTAATGCTTACGGTAAACAGGTTCAAATAATATTGTGCTGGTAAGTTCTCTGAAGGTGGGCATGCTTCTGCCCAAGGAGTGGTAATAACTGATAATTAGCATGGCCAACATGTTACTGGATTGGTGGATTTCCATCAATTCATCCTTCAGAAGGCTAGCGATCAACAGCCAATCACAGTGATGACCACTCTGCTAATATTTGACTATTCAGTACAAGAGGTTTAAGCTGCTCAACACCCTCACAGATCACAAGTATTTGTTTTTGCAGTTTGCTGCCAGGAACAGAAGATATAAATCTATCTATAAAATCCTAAAATGGTGTGATAGGGTGTAAACTATTCATATGATTTTCTTTATTATGAAAGATGCTTTTTACATAGGCTCATTTCTAAATTTATCTTCCTATTTTTTCAAGGAGAGGATTCTAACAGTCACCATATAATCAAGGCTTTATTCAGTGCTAATTGAACAAATGTAGTCACAGCAAAAAATACCTGCCTATAGTTTCTTCCTCTCTAAGAATCAAATGTGAATCCTTTTGCATATTAAGTGCGCCATATCATGATTTTTTGGTATGATTTACATTACCGATGAAACAAAATTTATCACAGTACTTACTGCAGTCACAGAGGAAAGCTACTTCATAATCTCTGCATACATCATCCCCAGTGGCATCGCTCCTGCCTTGGCAGAGTAATCCATCCTGAAGGTTGCATGTCACACCATGCTGTTCTGTATGAGGGCGGTGATTCCCCACACTTCTGCATTTGATGGCCGCAATTTGGCTACGCGCACAAAATCCTGTGTTGTTCGTGCTCTGAAAAGTCATTCATTTTCTATCTAATATTTCTCACTTTCTAATCTCTGAAGATATTAATACAACCATCAAAAAGAAATTATGTATTCAGATATATTAAATCTCTTAGCTTTTACTACTTACTTACTAATGTAACTCATATCAAAACTGATTATCTCATGAACACATTCTCATGGTGCATTATTATATAACTGACATGAAAACCCCCCAAAATGAAAAAGTACATGTTTTAAGTAGACCTAAAGTTCAGCATAACACTTGAAAAAAAATCACATTCTACATCTAGTCTAGATATCAGACTAAAGTTAACTTCCTGTATAATGATAGACTGCCAGAGTCTGAAGCTTCATAATCAAATTTTATTTCAATTTTCCCTATAAAGATTAATGTTGAATAACTTGCACTCACCATTCTTATCCTCTCAGGCACCTTCTCTACATCTGAATTCTTTGTTAAGCTGATGGGTTTGTCATCATTAATCCAATCAGTCCAGCCATCTCTGCACTCAACCACCATGACTTCCTCAGTTGAGGAAGCAGGTGTAGTAACCCAAGAGGAAGTGGAAGGCATAGTAACCCATGGACTAGGTGAACTGGGAGATTCAGTAACCCATGGACCAGTTGAACTAGGAGATACAGTAACCATAGTACCAGGTGAACTAGAAGGTACAGTAACCATAGTACCAGGTGAACTAAAAGGTACAGTAACCGAGGGAGTAAGTGAAAAATAAGGTGTAGCAGCTGTAGGAGTGGTGCAAGGAGTTCCTCGACAGATCTTCTTTTTACGCTAACAAAAGCTGAAAAATATTGCATATCTGTAAATATATGAGAGTAATCAAGATAAAATTAAATATATCTCAAATGCTTTACACAATTTTTATATATGATTGATGTGCAATTTACTACTGTAAATTAATGCATATCAAATATCTTTATCTGCAAAACTTAAGAAAACATCTTGTATTTAGTCAAGCAGCTATGTTCCAACAAATTCCAAAGCACCTCAGTGATTTCTGTAATAATCTTCAGGCCAATCCCCTCACCTGCCCTTCATCATGTAGTATTTCTCACAAAGCACTCAAAGTTACTTGGCATTGCAAGTGAACATGTGACTAATATGCCACAGTCACATTAAATACCTATCTATCTATGTATCTGTCTGGTGCACATTTCCTCCGGGAACTCCTATCAAGGGGTGGCCATGGCAAAAGTCTCTCCACTCATCCCAAAGCATCTCTAAGTATTGCATTTCACCCATTCTACCACTTCACAATTCATTCCCTTTGCATTTCCTTGCCATAACACATCTCTCATAAACCCTTTCATTTCTTTCTTCATTCCATCTTGTCAAACCACATGCTCTTCTTAAATAGCTCATTTCCACAGTCTGGATTCTTGACCTCTGTGCCTCATTCCGCATTCATGTTTTGGCTGCATAGGTCAGGGTTGGGGAACTATGCTGTTCCTTATTCCTCTCTTCACTTCCATACTTACACCTATACCCTTCAGTATTCTATTAGGAGACCCAATGACTCTTCTACCCTCTACTGCTCTCTCCCTTATCTCTCCTTTCACATCACCATACTTACCCAAGACAGCTCCCAGATACTTATTTTCCCTCAATTTTTCCAGTCTCCCCCCCCCCCATATCCACAGCATAATTTATTAAACTTTCTTCTTTCACTCTATATGGTTTTATGAAATTTATACTCTCACTCTGCTTCCCTTCAAACACAATTACTTTACTTTTACTTGCATTTACTTTCAATCCCCTCCACTTACGCACTTCATAAAACACACAACCTTCTGTAACTTCTCTTCACTCTCCACAAACAACACAGTATCATCTGCAAACGAACTTGCCAAAAGCCACCATGTTTCACTGCCACCCCTTTTCCCTAGTTTTGCTTTCATCTCTCTTATTACTCCATCCATATATATATTTATTTATATTTATATTATACTTTGTCGCTGTCTCCCGTGTTAGCGAGGTAGCGCAAGGAAACAGATGAAAGAATGGCCCAAACCACCCACATACACATGTACACACATA
>JAUUDZ010054289.1:7530-20974 GCA_032361705.1 Panulirus versicolor | reverse complement strand
ACCCGGTCTCGTGCATCAAAACTACTAACACACTCACTCAGCTGCTCCCAAAACACTTGCCTCTCATGATCTTTCTTTTCATGCCCAGGTGCATATGCACCAATAATCACCCATCTCTCTGCATCCGCTTTCAGTTTTACCCATATCAATCTAGACTTTACTTTCTTACACTCTATCACATACTCCCACACTTCCTGTTTCATGAGTAGTGCTACTCCTTACCTTGCTCTTGTCCTCTCACTAACCCCTGACTTTTCTCTCAAGACATTCCCAAACCACTCTTCCACTTTACCCTTGAGCCTTGTTTCACTCAGAGCCAAAACATCCAGGTTCCTTTCCTCAAACATACTACCTACCTATCTCCTTTTTTCTCATTTTGGTTACATCCACACACATTTAGACACCCCAATCTGAGCCTTCGAGGAGGATGAGTACTCCCCGCGTGACTCCATCTTCTGTTTTCCCTTCTGTTTTCTCCCCCACCCTGTGACTCACTTCCGCTTCCATGGTTCCATCCGCTGCTGAGTCCACTCCCAGATATCTAAAACACTTTACTTCCTCTAGTTTTTCTCTATTTAAACTTACCTCCCATTTAACCTCCTTCAACCCTACATTTCAACGATATTAAGATTACCTTTTTTTCATACTTAGTCACTGTCTCCCACGTTAGCGAGATAGTGCAAGGAAACAGACGAAAGAATGGCTCTACCAACCCACATACATATGTATGTACATAAACGCCCCTACACGCACATATACATAACTATACATTTCAACGTATACATACATATACAAACATAGACATAAAGATGTATACACCTGCACATATTCATACTTGCTGCCTTCATCTATTCCGTTGCCATCCCGCCACACATGAAAAACAGCATATCCACACACACACACCTGTGCGTGCGTATGCACGCATGAGGTAGCACTAGAAAAAGACAAGAAAGCCCACATTAGTTCACGCTCATTCTCTAGCTGTCATGTTTAATGCACCAAAACCAGAGCTCTCTTTCCACATCCAGACCCCACAGAGCTTTCCATGGTGTTCCCCAGATGCTTGACATGACCTGGTTCAATCCATTGACAGCACGTTGACCCTGGTATACCACATATTTCTAATTCACTCTATTCCTTGCACACTTTTCACCCTGCTGAAGAATGTGTGAAAGGTGTGAATGTTATCTCCAAGAGCATAAATGGGTATGTTTGAAGGAATAGTGGTTCCAACAATGTTATATGGTTGCGAGGCATGGGCTATAAATGGGGTTGTGCGGAGGAGGGTGAATATGTTGGAAATGAAATGTTTGAGGACAATATGTGGTGTGAGGTGGTTCGAATGAATAATGAAAAGGGTAAGAGAGATGTGTGGCAATAAAAAGAGTGTGGTTGAGAGAGCAGAAGAGGGTGTGTTGAAATGGTTTGGACATGTTGAGAGAATGAGTGAGGAAAGATTGACAAAGAGGATATATGTGTCAAAGGTGGAGGGAAGAAGGAGAAGCAGGACACCAAATTGAAGGTGGAAGGATGGAGTGAAAAAGATTTTTAGCGATTGAGGCCGGAATATACAGGAGAGTGAGTGGCGTATAAGGAATAGAGTGAATTGGAACGATGTGGCATACTGGGATAGACGTGCTGTCAATGTATTGAACCAGGGCATGTAAAGCATCTGGGGTAAACCAAGGAAAGGTCTGTGAGGCCTGGATGTGGAAAGGGAGCTGTGTTTTAGGTGCATTACAAATGACAGGTAGAGACTGAGTGTGAACGAATGTGGCCTTTTCCGTCTGTTCCTGGCGCTGCCTCGCTGAATGGGAGGGGGTGCTATTTCATGTGTGGCACAGTGGAATGTATGAAGGTATCAAATATGGATATGTACATGGGTATGTATGGATACGTCTATATATGTACATGTATGTATACGTTGAAATGTGTGTGTGCGGGCATTTGTGTATATACATATGTATGTATGTGGGTGGGTTGGGCCATTCCTTGTCTGTTTCCTTTTGGTACCTCACTAATGCTAATGCACCGAAACCACAGTTCCCTATCTGCATCCAGGCCTCACAGACCTTTCTGTGGTTTATCCCAGACGTTTCACATCCCTTGGTTCAGTCCATTGACAGCATGTCGACCCTGGTATAGCACATTGTTCCAATTCACTCTATATTTATATGTTTTTATTTTTTTATTGTACTTGATCGCTGTTTCCTGTGTCAGTGAGGTAGTGCCAGGAAACAGACGAAGAGTTGCCCATCCACTCATAAACATATATATACACAAACACCCATACATGCACATATACATGCATATACATATACACAAATACATACATATACACACAATGCATAGACATGTGCATATATGCACATGTACATATTCATACTTACTTGCCTTCATCCATTCCTCTCACTACCCTGTCCCATAGGAAAAAGCCATGATTACATCCCATAATCTGTTGCACACCCACATGTATGCCGAAACTTTCATTCAACTCTGTGTCAACTCTTTCCCATGCATTTGCTCGTCAATGGAAGGCTTTCACACATCCATCTGTTTTCTTCCTACACCATATGTCTGAAACACATCCCACAAAGCATTCCATTTGACTCTCATGTGCTTTCTCCAAATCCTTAAAAGCTGCATGCAGCTTCTTACCTTTTGCTAAACACTTTTCCATGGTTATTCTTGTTGCAAAAATCTGATCCACACATCCTCACAAAAATCTGATCCACACATCCTCACAAAAATCTGATCCACACATCCTCTACTTTTCTTAAAATCTCCTTGCATTTAGTTACTTCCATTATTCAATCTAAAAGAATATAAAGGAATTTATGTAGCAACAGTACTGGGTCCCTTCAAGGCTGTTTGTGATGGTGTAAGAGATGTAATCATAGATTAGTGTGGTAAGAGTAGAAATATGTACATGCTTGAAATAGAAAAGTATTATGAACTTTTCTTGTAGTTAAGTAGGCACAAATGATGTTAGTTATGGATTTGAATAGAAATTTTCATCAAGTCTCTTAATGTATCTATGGAACTATTGTCAACCACTCCAGTTGGTGAATCATTCCATATGTTAACAATCCTTTTGAAGAAAAAGTACTTCGCATCTGTCAAGGTAAAACATTTGCCCACTAGTTTGTAACCATTACACTATTGAAATCAGATGAATCCATCTCTATGTAGGTCGCTAGATCAAGATTATCAAAGCCTGTGCTAATTTTGAATGCCTATATTAGATGACCCCTTAACCTTTTCTTATCTAAGCTAAATAGATTTAAGTCATTTAGTCAGCTGTCATAGGATTCGTTTCTCAGTCCGGGAATTATTAGTATCCTGTCTCTGTTTATTTTGAAAAGCAGTTTAAGTGTGTGCAAAAAGATAACTGAAGACTTGTGACCTTCAGAAGGTAATGAGTTTTATGAAAGGTAACTGAAAGATATATCATGAACATGGTACAGAAAAGCAGCTTTCTAATTACATTCTGTACTCCCTCCATTTTGTGTGTCTTTTCTCAAGTAGGTTGACCAAAACTGAATACAATTCAAGACATGCAAGTGACTTGTAAAGAGTAAGGATAACTATCCTAGACTGAAATTTGATAACCCTACGTATAAATCCAAGAATTTTGTACCCCATTTTAATTGCTTTTGTGCACTGTTTACTTGGATTTGAATCATCAGAGGTTATTTTACTCAAGTCTTTTCCTTCATTTACCTTTTACATTTGAGCCGAGTTCATACTGCAGCTTGCCTTTTCATTTTTATTACTGACATATAAAACTGTGCACTTATTGATATTGATATTCATTTGCCACCTGTGAGCCCAATCCTTCAGTTTGTCTGTGTCTCTTTGAATCTGCAGATGTTCAATTTCTGTTGTAGATCTATTTTCCAACTTACCTTCGTCTGTGAATTTCAATATCTTACAATGCAGCCTATTATCAACATCATTTCTGTACACGAGAAAGAGAAATGGTCCTAAGATTCTTGTGCACCGCTTGTTACGTTTAACCATTCCGAGGTTTGACCATTGAATACAACTCATTGTTTACAGCAGTTAACCAGTTTCTTAAATACCGAAGTACAACCCCATCTATACCCGTATGACGTAGTTAGTTACTATCTTTTGATGTGGAAATTTTTGACTGCTTTTTGAAAATTTAGATGGATGACATCACCTGCTTTATTTTCACCATACATATTGATTTTATTGTAAAAGAAATCAAGTTTGTTTGTCAGACATGAGCAATTTCATCAGAAAACATGGTGAGAGTCATTTATTAAGTGGTGATGCTCTAAATGGTTAACAGTGTTATGGTGGGTTATATAAGTTTATCAATTACAAACATTAAGCTGACTGGATGATAATTTCTGGGCAATGATTTATTGCCTTTTTTTTTTTAAATGGGTGTTACATTAGGAAGCTTCTGTTCCTCTGGAACTTGTCCTGTAGCAAATGACTTGTTGAAGAGAGCAGGCAGGTGTTAAAGTATCTCATTTTTTGCATCTTTCATTGTCCTTGGATAAAACCTGTCTGGCCCTACTGGTTTATTTAGTTTCATTCTGTTTAATGCTGATATTATATCTTCATCTCTTATGTCCATATGTTGCAAAAGGTTTTAATCTCTTATTATTGGAACTGAATTTGGACATTAGGTGTATCTTCATTTCTAAATACATGTGAGAAAATCGTATAACATTTTCATGTCATTGTTTTCATGAACCAAATTCACCATTTTCATTTATGAATGAAGCAAGTGGCAGGGGAATGAGTCTCTTGCTTCTTCCAAATTCATAAAACTCCTTCGGGCTTCTTTTGTTATTTTCAGCAATATATGCTTCATATTGATGGTTGCTTTGATGTATAAGTACCTTTGTTTCTTTACACAGACTTACATAATTTTCCTGTATCATGCTGGTTATTGGTGTCCAATTTCTTATGTGCTACTTTCTTACACAACAGACACTTCTTTGTCATCGCTCCATTATTTCCTCTTTGCTTTAGAAAAAGTCTGCTGTGAACATTTTACTGAAGATCTCCCAAGCTTTGTCCATATCGCTTTCATTTATAATCTTATCCCAAGTATTCCTGTCAAGAGCAATGCAAAAATCTTTAAAATCTGCAAGTCTGAAATGTGGTATTTCTTTGCAACACACTGACCAGCATTACAGCCGTGTGTTGCATTGTTAACAAGGCCCCCCCCTTTTTTTTCAAGGCTTCAGTCTTAGACAAAAGTCCACAGCAAGGCTGGTCCTTAATTGAAATAGAGAGAGAATTATGAAATGGAAAAAGAAAAGACAAAGGGAAGTATTTACTAATTTTGGAGGAAGTGAAAAACCTGTCTTTTGAAGTGAACCAGTTCATAGTTATTGGGAAACAAATGAAGAGGTAGAGAATTCCAAAGCTTTGATGTGTAAAGAAGCAGTTGTCAAAACGGCCCACTCTTGAGTTGCTAATGGTCTAGTTAGTGGTGTGGGCATACAAGCAGCCAGTTCTCAGGAGAAAAACCAAAGTAATACCTACAGAAGAGGGAAAGTGACCCAACATTGCAGCATAGGCAAAGGGTCAAGCTTGGGAGTTAGCTTGGGACAGTTTATGAGCCAGACCACTTTCAGCTCAACTCTGTTAAGTAAGGATGCAGAGCTAGAACCACACCAGATGTTTGAGCAGTATTCCGATCAAGGACGAATCAATCCCTGTATAAATTGAGCAACTGCTCAGAAGAGAAGTTTTGACATCTGAACAGGAAGCTCACTTCTTAGAGGCAGACTTTACTGTTCCTGTAATGTGGGGTTTCAGAGAAAGAGTGTATGTTACAGTAGTACCAAGTATGTTCATTGAGTCAAGAGGTGGAATTACAGAATCATCAAAGGAGAGATGAGTGCTTGAGGAGATTTCGATAGAAAGAGGGGTAGAAATTGGATCTAAGAGGCATTAATCTTAATAAGATTTTGTCTACTCCACTGAGATATCCTATCCAAGTTTGAGTTTATTGAGGAAGCTTTGTCAAGACAAGATGCAGATCGAGTGAGAGTAGAGGAAGCAGAATTGAAAGATGTGGATGAATGCATTGTTTAATCGTCAGCATATGAGTGCATTGGATTAATTGTGGAGGAGAGGAAATCTTTGAAACAATGGAGAAAAAGTGTATGGGACAGGACAGAATCTTGAGGGACACCACTGTTGATGGAGAAAAAAAGGGAGGCTGATCCATCAATAACTACAGAGATAGATTGACCTGAGAGGAAGCTTAATATAATGGAGCAGAATGAGGGAGAGGAGCTTAGAGATGAGACCCTGATGCCACACCATGTCAAGAGCCTTGGATATGTCAAAGGCAACTACATATGACCTCCCAAAAATCTTTCAGGGATGATGACAAAACATTAGTAAGATAGGAAAGATCATTACCAATGGATCTCGTCTTACAGAAGCCATGCTGGTAATCGGAAAGAAGACTGTAATTTTCGAGCTGTCTAAGGATATAGGGGTTGAGGAGGGATTCAAAGACTTTGGGAATGGTAGATGTCAAAGCAACAGGACAATAGTTAGAGGGGTCATAACAGTCATCCTTCTTAGGGATAAGATGTTCAATGTGTGCTTCCAAAGAGAAGGAAAAGTTTTGGTTTTTTAAATAGAAGCTGAACAGATGAGCAAGAACAGGTGCAAGTTCAGAGGCACACTCAGTATATGGAGATGGATGCCATCAGGACCATAAGCCTTGCTTTTGTTCAGAGAAAGGAGCATAGTAGTAGTAAGAGGAGCATCAGGGAGTGAATGAATGTTAGAGTCATCCAAGGTGGAGTTAGAGGAGAAACAGGAACCAAAGAGAGTTGTTTTGTCAATGGGAGAGACAGCTATGGTACTGTCAAAACGGAAGAGTGAAGGATAGTAGGGCAACAGAAGTTGTTGGAGATACCCACAGCTAAAGACCAGGAAAACCTATCAGTGGATGACGAAGAGAGGTTATCGCACTTCCTTTGAATAAAGGAGCGCTTTGCCTCATGGATAATATGCTTGAAGCAATTATGGGCAGTGATTAAAACTGAATGGGAGCCAGAGGAAGGAGAGTTTTTCTAAGCCTGATGTGCCTGATCCCTTGCCTGAACGGCCTCAGAACAGGAATGTTTGAATCATAGATTGGAGGAAGAGGTGATAAATGCTTCCGTCCCCGCAAGAATAACCTCTGTTATGCATTTTATGGAGACAGAAGCATTGTCACAGACAGTAATTTATCTGAGAAAAGTCAGAAAAGTTATGTTTATCATTCCAGTCAGCTTTGTTGAGGTGCCAGTATTTACTCTTAGGATGGACTGTTGGAGGGGAAGGTGCCATTACAATAGATACATTTATGAGAGTGTGATCAGATGAACCAAATAGGGGTAAGATTTATAGTTACAGCAGGATGGACCAGAGGTGAAAAAGAAATCCAGAATATTAGGAGAGTGGTCACAGTGGTCAGGAATATGGTAGGATGGGAGATAATTTACTCTAAATCATTGAGAATGGAGAAGATGAGGGCTTCAGTCCCTCATCCATCTGTATTGGAGGAATTCAACCATTCCCTAAGGTGAATGTTGAAATCCCTTAGGTAGAGGATCTCGGCTTGCAGGTGAGAGGATATCACAGTCTCATGGCAGGAGTTTTGATTGTTGAAGAAGGATATAGAATTTGTAGAATTAGGAGAGTATTAGGCAAAAAAGAGGAAAAGTGTGGTAGTAGGGAGACAGACCTTGAGCCACATAACATCAAAGTTTGGAGAGTCAAGGCCTTGAGGCATGCAGCAGGTATGTTGATATTTGAATATGCAAAAACACCACCTTTGGACCAGAATCGTGAGTGGAGGTTATAGTTAGACATGAAAAAGGGACTATTGGGAACATCATTAGACAACTATGTCTCAGCGAGAAGAAAGATATTATGAGGGGTACTAGATGGATGGTGTTCAACTGAAGAGAGCCTACTAGAGAGACCATGAATGTTGGTTTAGTGAATAGAAAAAGAAGAAGGTGTAACAGAGAAGGAAAGGTTGTAGGAGGGGTTGGTACTACTACAGCCAGAGCCCTCCCTCTTATTGGCAGTAGAGTCAGGCAGAAACCCTGAAATTCTTAGCACCCCATGATGCCAGGGACTGGGAGCCATAGATTTGACAGACACTGTCATGATACTTACAGTTGTTTGAGTGGACTGGAATTGGCAAGAGTACTTATGTGAAAAAGAAAGTGATAATAATAAGCAAGGTTTGAGCAGGTGTATGGTGCTTTGAAGAAGATAGTAGGACTAGCCTGGTAGTTCCATTTTGATGAGACAGAAAGTAAGACCACCAATCCTGACATGGAGAGTGTACGATGGTTCTGGGCACCACTTTTAACGGTCCTCAGTCTGAATGATAGTACCACCGTGGGCGGCTGTTGTCAACAACTTACTACCAAGCTTGAACTGAATCTGTTCTTGTCACCAGTAGGTTTATCGACTTATTGTTTGAGGACACAATCAAGCAGATTTAGGACAAGCCCAGTCCCTGAGTTACTGGAAAGGGATCGTACCCCCTGAGATTTTGTATGTTAAATCAGCTATTATGATAGAATCATTTTCATTGGTAATTTTGACTGTCTTATGTTAAAGTCTTTCATCTACCTCTGGTGTCTGTGCTGGGGCCTTTAAGCTAATCATACTGTTGTTTTCTTACAAAACTTATCATTGGTTTCCACAAAAATGAAGTCAATTATATTGACAGCAGCAACATATTTCTGCACAGGATTTAGATAAACTCTAACAAAGAGCAAAATACCACTGCCTACTTATTTCTCTTATCACTGTTAAATATTATGGATCCAGTAGTGTCTTATTTGGTAAGGAAATTCTGTTTTTGATATTTAGCCAAAGTTCCAAAGTACTGTATATCTCATAATTTTCTTCCAGTACAGTTGTCTTTAAAAAATGTTTACATGTACTCTGCATTAACGTAGAATATTCTAATGTATAACTGAAACTTTTTCCGTTGGCATGTATATGTTCAGCAGTTGGAGTGGGGAGCCTGCCTATGTAAATATAATCTCTAAATGGGCCCTGTCCTGTCTGTGAGGGTGAAGGCCTCCAAATAATCCACAAGGTATTCTGTGCGTTGGGCAACCTTGACTTAAACTGTCATATCCTTTTCACTACCAGCCTTGTTCCCTGCTTCCACTCTTGTGTACACTTATTGGTATACTTAAGAGACTCATTCCCTTATAATTGCTACGTACATCCTTTTCGATAGAGGAACAGTGGTAGCTGTCTCTCAATCCTCAAGCATAACCTTCTGTATCCATGATAAATTACATATCAAATACGTCCATTCTTTCACTGCTTCTCCATACTTCAACATTTCAACTGGAATCCCTTCCTCTATAGGTGTCTTTCTTACCTTCAACATCATTATTGCCTTTTTGACTTCCCTTCTTGCTATAGGCCCCTGCACTTGTATCCTTTTCTTTTTATCCTCCATACCCATGCATGTGACAACTGCTGTTTTTTTTTTCTTTTTTTAAGGCTACATTCATGGACAAAAGTCCACACCAGGGCTGAGCCTTAATTGAAATATAGAATTATGAAATTGAAGAAGAAAAGACAAGGGAAAGTATTTATGAATTTTGGAAGAATTGAAAAAAATGTCCTATGAAATGTGCCAGGTTGTAGTTATTGGGAAAGACATAAAAAGGTAGAGTTCCAAAGCTTCGACGTGTAGGGAAAGAAGTTATCAAAATTGCACCCTTGGGTTGCTGATGGCCACACAGTAATTATGTGATGCAGCAGATTGCTGAGTATTGCGTGGTCTAGCTGGTGGTGTGGGCACATGAGTAACCAGCTCTCGGGAGCAGAAACTAAAGTAATACCCATAGAAGAGGGAAAGTGAACTAACATTGCGGTGTAGGGCAAGAGGGTAAAGTTTGGAAGTTAGCTTAGGACAGAGTGTAATTCAGACAACTTTCAACTCAACTCTTTCAAGCAAGGATGCAGAGCTAGAACCAACCCAAATGTGAGAGCAATACTCATACAAGGACAAATCAATCCTTGTATAAACTGGGCAGTTTTTCAGAAGAGAAGTTTCAACATCTGAACAGGACACTCACTTTCTTAGAGGCAGACTTAGCTATTCCTGTAATGTGGGGTTTCCAAGAAAGAGTGGATATCACAGTAATACCATGTGTATTCATCGAGTCAAGAGGTGGAATTTCAGAATTGTCAAAGGAGAGGTGAGAGTTGTGAGGAGTTTTTTGATTGGTTGATCGGTAGAAAGTGGGTTTAGGGGGCATTAAACTTAACAAGATTTTGTCTGCCCCACTGAGATATCCTATCCAAGCCAAAGTTTATTGAGGAAGCTGTGTCAAGATGAGATTCCGATCAAGTGGGAGAAGAGGGAGCAGAATTGAGGGATTTGGAGGAATGCATTGTTAAGTCGTCAGTACGTGAGTGCATTGGATTAATTGTGGAGGAGAGGAAATCCTAGAAAAAAGGAGAAAAAGTGTAGGAGGACAGAACCTTGAGGTACACCACTGTTGATGGAGAAAAAGCAGGAGGCTGACCCATCAACAAGCACAGAGATAGATCAGCCTAAGAGGAAGCTTAATATGAAGGAGCAAAGTGAGGGAGGAAAGCCAAAAGAGGGGGAGTTTAGAGATGAGACCCTGATACCACACCGTGTCAAAAGCCTTGGAAATGTCAAGGGCAGCTACATGACCTCTAGAATCTTTCAGGGATGATGACCAAACATCAGTAAGATAGGAAAGAAGATCACCAGTGGATCTCGCCTTATGGAAGCCATACTGGTGATTAGAAAGAAGACTGATTTTTGAGGTGTTTAAGGGTATGGGAGTTGAGGAGGGATTGAAGACTTTGGAAATGGTAGATGTCAAAGTGATAGGATGATAGTTAAGAGGGGTTTGAGCAGTCACTTTTCCCTAGGATGGTATGAGGAGAGAGTTCATGAGAGGCAAGTGTTTTGGGGGCAGTTAAATGAGTGTCATTAGTTTTAATGAAAGAGGCCATGTATTAGGGATAGGTGATTTAAACGTGTAGATAAGTAATGTGGCAGTTGAGAGTGTATATAGGGTATTGAGTGTTTTGAATGGAAATGGTGAAGTGCTAGTGGAGTTGTGTGCTCCAAAAAGATGGGTGATTGGAAATACCTGGCATAAAAAGAAATATATACACAAGTATACATATGTGACGAGGAGAAATGGTCAGCAGGCATTATTGGGTGTCTCATTAGTTGATAGGCACGTAAAAGAGACCTTTGGATATAAATGTGCTGATAGGGGCAAATCGTGGGATGTCTCATAACTTTTTGTGGTGGTGAGGTTGAAGATTTGCAAAGATTTTCGAGAAAGAGGAAACAGTGTCGGGGAAAAGATGGTGATGAGAGTAGGTGAGCTTGGAAAAGAGCTTGTGAGAAGAAATACCACGAGGTATTGAGTGTAGAATGGCAAAAGGTGAGAGTAAATGAAATAAGTGGAGTGGGTGAGGAATGGGAGGTATTTAAGGAAGCTGTGATGCCTGTACAAAAGATGCATGTGGCATGTAAAACGTGGGAGATGGGCAGATGAGAAAGGGTAGTGAGTGGTGGGATGAAAGTAAAGTTGCTGGTAAAAGAAAAGAGGCATTTGGGTGTTACTTACGGGGAAGGAGTGTAAATGATTGGCAGATGTATATGATAAAGCAGCAGGAGGTTAAGAGGAAGGTGCAGGGGTTGAAAAAGAGGGCATATGAGAGTTGGAATGAGCTTGTATCAGTAAATTTTAGGGAGATCAAGATGATGTTTTAGAAGGAAGAAATAACGAGTAAAAGACAAGAGAGCAAATGGAAAATCAGTGAAGGGGGCAAAAGGGGAAGTGATATCAGGTAGTGATGAAGTGAGGATGAGGAGGAGATGGAGTGATTCTTTTGAACGATTGTTAAATGTGTTTGATCATAGAGTGACAGATTAAGGTGTTTTGGTTGGGGTGGTATGCAAAGTGAGAGCCCTGTGGACAGTGGTTTGGTAAAGAGAGAAGAGGTGGTGAAAGCCTTGTGTAAGATGAAATGTGGCAAGGCAGTTGGACTGGGTGGTATTGCTGCTGAATTTATTAAGAACGGGGGTGACTGTATTGTTGACAGGTTGGTAAGGATTTTCAGTGTATGTATGGATCATGGTGAGGTGCCTGAGGATTGGCAGAATGCATGTATAATGCCATTGTATGAAGGCAAGGGAGATAAAGGTTAGTGTTCATACTACAGAGGTTGTTTGTTGAGTATACCTTCTAAGTTATATGGTAGAGTATTGAAAGTGTGAAAGCATGTACAGAGCATCAAATTGGGGAGGAGCAGTTTGGTTTCAGAAATGGTAGAGTATGTGTGAATCAGGTGTTTACTTTAAAGAATTTGTGCAGGAAATACTTAGAATAACAGATGGATATTCTATGTAGAATTTTTGGATCTGGAGAAGGCATATGTTAGGGTTGATAGAGATGCTCTGTGGAAGGTCTTAAGAGTATATGATGGGGAAGGGAAGTTGCCAGAAGCAGTGAGAAGTTTTTGTCAAGGATGTAAGGCTTGTGGATGAGTAGGAAGAGTGAATGATTCCAAATGAAGATGGGTCTATGGCAGGGATGTGTGATATCACCATGGTTGTCAGTTTGTGTATAGATGGGGTCATGAGGGAAGTGAATGCGGGAGCTTTAGAGAGAGGGGCGAGTACACAGTCTGTAGGGTATTCTCGAGAGGGCCTGGGAGTGAGTCAGGTGTTGTTTGCTGATGTTAAAGCACTGGTGGCAGATTCCAGTGAGAAACTGCTGAAGTTGGTGACTGAGTTTGCAAGAGTGTGTGAAAGGAGAAGTTGAGAGTGAATGTGAATAAAGGCAAGGTTATTAGGTTCAGCAGGGTTTAGGGACAGATTAGTTAGAGGTGTGAGTTTGAATGGAGAAAAATTGGAGGAAGTGAACTGTTTTAGATATCTGGGAGTGGACATGGTAGCGAATGGAACCATGGAAGTGGAAGAGATATATGGGATGGGGGAGGGGGCAAAGGTTCAGGTAGCACTGAAGAATGTTTAGAAAGAGAGAACGTTGTTTGGGAGGGCAAAAACAGGCATGTTTGAAGGAATAGTAAGCCCAGCAGTATAGTATGGATGTAAGGCATGGTCTATAGATGGGGCTGTGTGGAGGAGGTTGGATGTGTTGTAAATGAAATGTTTCAACAATATGTAGTGTGAGGTGATTTGATCAAGTCAGTAATGAAAGGATAAGAGAGAGGTTTTGTAATAAAAAGAATGTGGTTGAGAGAGCAGAAGAGGTTGTGCTGAAATGGTTTGGACACACGGAGAGAATGAGTTAGGAAAGGTTGACAAAGAGGATATTCTGTTGAATGTAGGGGAACAAAGTGAATGGGAGACCAAATTAGAAATGGATGGAAGGATGGA
>JAUUDZ010054278.1:0-10418 GCA_032361705.1 Panulirus versicolor | reverse complement strand
CTGTGGGGGAGGTTGGCGTGCGTATAGGGAGTCACCGTGGGAGGGTGGCGTGCGTAGGCCATAGATTTATGAAGCTACTGTGTGACCCCCAGACTGCCGGAAAGACACTGGGCTTCGGGACTGTTTTAATAGAAAATGGATAGCGGGGAAATTATTGTAGAAAACGGTGAAGGAATAACTCGTTTTTTTTGTTGTTGTGTGAGAGGGAGACTTTGATTTGTTCAGTATATGAGATTTTATGACTCAGGATTTTGTTTTTATGTAGTGAGTATCAGTAAATACAAGAGATGATGAGGAGGGTGGTGGTGATGGTGACTGCATGATGACCGGTGATGGTGATCGGGTGATGGTGAACGACCATTACGACGCGTGTTCATGATACAGTCATTCACTGACGAGGGAGAAGGTCGCCTGGTGTGAATCCACATCCACGGGCTACTAACATGACTAATGAGAGGCCTCAACCTCCGTCAGACCTCGTGTGACCCCGTGTTGGTGACCTGTGGAACTTGGTGACCTGTGGAACCTTGTCACTTTGTGTTGGTGACCTGTGGAACCTTGTCACCTCGTGTTGGTGACCTATGGAACCTTGTGATCTCGTGTTGGTGACCTGTGGAACCTTGTGATCTCGTGTTGGTGACGTGGGGAACCTTGTCACTTCGTGTTGGTGACCTGTGGAACCTTGTCACCTCGTGTTGGTGACCTGTGGAACCTTGTGATCTCGTGTTGGTGACCTGTGGAACCTTGTCACTTCGTGTTGGTGACCTGGGGAACCTTGTCACCGTGTTGGTGACCTGTGGAACCTTGCCACCTCGTGTTGGTGACCTGTCATGCCTAGCGTGGGAGTGCCACAGCCCCTCTGCGGCAGCAGCCCTGGTCCGTAGTGCCACATTTGAGGATCGAAGTCACCTGCGAAGGCCGCCAGAATTAGTGACTACTGCAACCAGCTACGACCCAGCCTTCGAGGCTGTCGCGGTGAGGACTGACGCTCCCTCTCCATCCTCCCTCCTCCTCCTACCGTCGCCGCGCCTCCCACGCCCTCATGCCACCCACACCACGACCTGCCCGTAGTGGATGACGACGATGACGGTGGGCGTAGTGGCAGACACAGTTCGTGAGGCGGCCTGGCGCCCCGCCGGGTCGTTGTGGATGTGAGTGGGCGTGGTGGTGGTGGTGGGCGTGGCGAGGAGGATGATGGCCGGGGTGGGCGTGATGCACAACAGTGCGGGGGCGCTGTTCCTGCCCTCGCATGACCCCAGTCCTCACCTGCACCAGCACCTGGACAAACACGCCCTTGAGCAGGTACAGTACACCCGATACCCTTCCTCACTCTGCTTGGCGCCGCTACCTGTGGACTACGGCTCAGGTGGCGTGCTATACGTACTCCCAGTATTGCATGTGTGATGGTAGTCAAGCCTGATTTTTGATCTAGGAGTTTTTCTTATGATTTCTTATCATTTCTTGCGTTTTCTAACATAATTATTGCATGTTTACTTTTATGCTTAGTTACTTTCTCTGTATATTTATGTTTGATATTTTTAGATTCTTGTTTTGATTATTGTATGTTTATTTTTATGTTTAGTTACTTTCTCTGTATATTTATGTTTGATATTCTTAGATACTTGTTTTAATTATTGTATGTTTATTATTATGTTTAGATACTTTCTCTGTATATTTATGTTTAATATTTATAGATACTTGTTTTTTTATTATTATTCTCAGTTTTTATTGATTTTCAGTTATGGTTCTCTGCTTCATATTTGATATATTGTGTAAACTTTTCTTATTGGAACATTTTGTAAAGGAATTTAAGTTCTTTCCTTTTGGATATATATATATAGAGAGAGAGAGAGAGAGAGAGACACAACAGAGAGAGAGAGAGAGAGAGAGAGAGAGAGAGAGAGAGAGAGAGAGAGAGAGAGCCTTGCTTAGATCATTCACTCGTCTCTGCTAACATAAAAAGAAAACATAAGGAGCGTTTGATAGCCGTACATTCCCTCCATTGTTGACAGTTCAGTCCACCCAGGGCGCTCTGCTTGCCGACCTGATGATTCCTTGTACATTCAGCTGACATAGCAACAGACAAGACAGCTGATGACACCGGCATGAGTGTAGGAAGCGGTGACGATTGTCCATTGAGGTACAAGGTTTATATACACACAAAAAAAATGTACTGGAAAGCTTCTGTTCCTCTCCTGGAAACTAAGGTGATCCCATACTGGAATAGTAGACTGGACGAGCTATACTCATTACATGTAGTGAAGATTAGCGATAATGTTGTGGGTTATCTGGAGAATTGTGTAAATGTCGGGGACCAATCTTTCTTCACTGTGCTGCTGGGGATATAAGGAGAACACTAGAGGAACACCTCATGAACACTAGTGGTAGACCTCGTGAAGACCAGGGGAAGTTCTCTGAACACCAGGGGAAGGCCTCGTGAAGACCAGGGGAAGGCCTCTGAACACCAGGGGAAGGCCTCGTGAAGACCAGGGGAAGGCCTCTTGAACACCAGGGTAAGACCTCATGAACACCAGGGAAAGACCTCAGGAAGACATGGGAAGACCTCATGAACACCAGGGTAAGACCTCATGAACACTAGGGGAAGACCTCAGGAACACCAGGAGAAGACCTCAGGGACACCAGGGAAAGGTCTCTTGAACACCAGGAGAAGGCCTCTTGAACACCAGGGGAAGACCTCGGGAACACCCGGAAAGACCATGGGAACACCAAGGGAAGGCCTCTTGAACACCAGGGCAAGACCTCGGGAACCTCAGGCAGAGAGACCTGGTGAACTCGAGAACTAGGTGTGCAGCATCGTCCAAGGTGCACCAGGCTAGCCATGCCATACACACAGCATGTAATAAGCCTAGACCAGGAGCGTCAGGCAGCCCCGTCCTCCACCAGACGGTCAGTAGGTAAACCGAGTTGAAGATTGCGCTCCTGCTGCTGCTGCTGAGGCGGAGGGACAGACCCTGAGATTATCGTGAAGTACGACGTCAGGTAAGGTGAGGTAATCCCTCGACGCTAAATCTCCGCACGTCAGGAAGTCATTTATTATAATTTGTTTATATGTGCATGCTTCGTTGTGTGTGTGTGTGTGTGTGTGTGTGTGTGTGTGTGTGTGTACAAGTATCTCGATGGCCGTGAGAGACGTAGAACAACGTGAAAGACTTCAGTTTAGATTCCTTTTTTGTGTGTTCGTTCAGTTTTGTCATCAGATTTGTATGAGAGTTACAAGATTCGGGAGTTTTTTATACGGTAGATTGTTGTGATTCTTTGGCTGATTTCATTCATCTCGGACGCGTAGTGCAGTAGAGGAAATTACGCTTCCCTTCACCGGAACAGCATCGGCTCTACAGCAACAGCGCCAGAGAGCGAAATATTCGCTGTTGCAACCGTCGTCTTATCAGTTACAGCGACGTCTTTGAAATTCCATCCAATATAGCGACGCCTCTACGGTTACTGCCATACAGCGACGTCTTTGATATTACAGCCAATACAGCGACGCCTTTACGGCTACTTTCGATGCCCCGATGTCTCCAATAGTACAGCCTCACAGCGCGGTAAGCAACGTCTCTTGTGTGTGGACAACAGCACCAGGTGAGGCACCACGTCTCTGTATCACTCACGTCTGGTGCCAGGTGGTGCTCACCTTATGGCCCCGAGCTGGGTTTATTGACTCAGTAATACCGTGTGTGCAGACTCCCTCGTCCGGGGGTCAAGACGGAACTCCCGTGAATGAACGTCCCAGGTTCATGCTCCTCTTCAGGTGACCTGGCGAGGCGCTGTTGCCTGCCGGAGGTGGAGGAGCGCCGTCCAGACGCGGCCCAGCGCCGTTGCTGCGAGAGCGATGCTCAAGGCAGGTCGTGGAGCGACTCGTTAATGCTGAGGTGGGTTTGTTTAGCGTCTGTGGCGGTAGATAGGGAACCATCGCTACCACAGTGGTCCTCTAGAGACGATGTATGGGGGGTGGTAGTGTGAGTGGGTTGATGTGTTAGACAGTACACTTGTGATTCACAGATAGTCGAGTGGTGTGTATGCGAACGCCACAGCGGGTGTTTGCTCCTCAGTACACTTGTGTTGGTGTAGTGTTTGAGGGGGTGTGTAGCGGCGGGAGAACCGTGGCAGTATGTGTGTGTGTGTGTGTTGTGTATGGCATTTATAAAAGTACAGCCAGCCGGTGGCAAAGAACGTGATGGATTTGATTTGTGCCGGGTAACCCCAGCAAAATTTACTGTACACCCTATGCTCATCCTGTGAATGGTAGCGCAAAAGGATTACAAGGGTCACAAAGGGTCTTGGTCAGACCCCCAGTGGGTTGATATTACATAAGATGTTACAATTTGTATTTCAGAACATACATTACATAGTTTCATATGGTAAGTTTTACCGACTCGATGCAAAAAGTGGATACAAACTTAAAATTTCAGGTTTCTTGTTATTAGCAATAAGGTGTTGTGACATTTCTAGCAGGGTTTGTTTAGATCTATCCCTCAAAGGCTCTATTTTTTTTCACATCCTAAGACATAGTGTTCTAGTTTGTGTCCAGATCTTTGACCACAACCTTTACAATTCACACGGTTAACATCTCCAGTTAGGCCAAAGCGTCCAATAGTACCTATAGCGTAGCCTTAGTCTATCAGTTACAATATCTGGTTGGCCCAGAGTAATACTATGCACACATATGCTTGCCCAGGCCCTTTTTTTTCTCAGATTTCTCCAGAGCTCTCAGGGCTGACGCCAGTGCCCTGGGATATCCTATGAAGATGCAACTCTCTCTATAGCTAGCTGGGATACAACGCATCAAAATTCTTTAATGGATATATACTGTACATAAATTTTGTCACCCTGACAATTATGTGCAGCTCTGACGTATCCTAAACACAGGAGGATATTGCTGTGTGCACCAGATTTGCATATTATCGTGCATTATGCAAATTCTAGATTTAAGATGCAGTTTGAATAAGGTGATAAGTGTGGGAAATTTAAGGTTGGCTCTGCCTCGAGTTGCTGCAGGAATGAAGATGTTGACACAGTGTCGTGTTGGTTTAGCTGAGTGACTGAGTGTTGAGGGAGATTATGGCCCGGGTGAGGGAGGGAGGGAGAGGCCGTTTGTCATGTGTTGTCACCTTCCTCGCCGCCCGAGGGCAGGGAGGGGTGGGGGGGTGTTATGGAGGGCTTACTGGAGGGGCGGGGAGTATACGGAGGGCTTACTGGAGGGGCGTGGAGTATACGGAGGGCTTACTGGAGGGGCGGGGAGTATACAGAGAGGCTTACTGGAGGGGCGGGGAGTATACGGAGGGCTTATTGGAAGAGCGGGGAGTGTAGGATGACTTAGTGGAGGGACGGGGAGTATACGGAGGGCCTACTGGAGGGCCGGGGAGTATACGGAGGGCTTACTGGAGGGACGGAGAGTTTACGGAGGGCTTAATGGAGGGGGCGGGGTATTTGAGGAAGCTCAGTTCAGGAAAGGCAGTGAATTTATGGAGTGTTCAATGGAGGACATTCATTCTCTGGCGAGGCAATGAATTTGTGAAGGGATGATTGAAGGGTCAGCAAACGGAGGGCATGCTAATGTACGGAGGGTTTAGAGGAGGTCGTTAAATCTGTCGGAGGGTAAATGGATCTGTGGAGGACACGCTAGTCTGTGGAGGGCTTGGTAATGGACAGTTAGCGGAGGGAAGTGTGTTCACCAACGCTTAACGAACGTTTAGATGGTAATCAGGGAAGCTTTTAGTTGAGAGGGGGGAGATACTTAATGGAAGGTTTAGTCGCGGGAGAGGCTTTGGAAATGAGTACTTGCGATGTTTACAAGGAGACGAAATGTGAAAAGGGCTTGCTCACGCTGGGCCGGGCCCGAGTCGCGAAAGAGGCCGAGCATCTCAGGTTGTGAGAATCCAGGGGCGTTGAAGACGTCCAGTGTTCCAGCAGTGGTTGTCGGAGCGAGGGACGCCATGCTCGCGCACTCTCTCAACTGTGATGTCAGGACCCTAACTTGTGTGTATGTGTGTGTGTGTGTGTGTGTGTGTAAGGGAATCTTAAAAGCTCTTGGTATTAAGTGGTTGTCTCGGTACCTGTATTATAGAGGCTACACTGCATTAAAGTAAGGAGGATGTTCAGAAGTATAATTCCTGAGAGTATGATCCTTGGTGAGTAACTGGGTTTTATAACAGTGCGAATGTAATGAGTTCATCTTAGGACACTTTCCATCCTTTGTCAGCCACACGCACGTGTTTACAGGTTTGTTAACACAGCTGGAGATATTTCTGGAGAGCAGGTGTGTGACAGGTGTGTGTGTGTGTGTGTGTGTGTGTGTGTGTGTGTGTGTGTGTGTGTGTGTGTGTGTTGAGGTCACATGCCGGGGCTCCCGGCCGCCTCACTGCTGACCGTCACCCAGTCAGCAGTGAGGGTTTCACTGGCGGGAGAAAGTCCGCTCGTTATGACTCGGGGGTCTGGACGCTTGCTTGAATGAGTCAGGAGAGGAGGGGGAGCAGAGGAGCCACTGGGGAGAGAGAGAGAGAGAGAGAGAGAGAGAGAGAGAGAGAGAGAGAGAGAGAGGGGTGTTCTGCTCAGGTAATCATCTAACCCTGAGAGTCTTACATCTCAACCAACCTGGGAGGATTAAGTATACTTGAGGTCGTCTTTGGAGGACTTCTAACTCCCAGAGCTCCGAGTGAGTCTTAAGTTGTCGAGTTGGGTCGTTGGTCGACCAGACTGTTGGCAGCCGCGGCTCGCATGGTATCCACCTAACCACCACAACCTGGCTGGTCCGATGCGTTTTGTAAACATTGATCCAGATCCTTCGTAATTGTTTCCATCGTCCATTCCAAAGTGTTCCTGATGGCTGGAGGCAATGTGTTGAATAGTCTTGGTCGTCTGATGGTCAGAATGTCTGTATCGCACGTTTTAATGTTGGGATAATGCTGTACAGGGGATGTCCATTGGGGCCTGCCAGGCCAGTAAAGGAATTAATCTTGAGTGTAGGTTGGGAGACAGACCTTCTTAGGTTTTCTCAGGTGTAGATCGTAGATCGTGATATTCCTCTTTTGGTCTGTGATCCTAAACGTACAGCCTCAGTGATTTCAAGGCTGGTAGTTCATTGCTCACTTCAAACATTATAAATAAGGCCAGGGCAAGTGCCCACAAGTATGCAGAACCAGGAAGGATATGGTGGAAATGTATGCCTACGGACCTCGACCTCCATCATCAAAACAATAAGTATCTGGGAACAGTAAAAACTGAAACAGATCCTGACGTGAGCAGAGGAACAGCACGACAGATTCGTCCCGGACTGAGCCCTAGGGGGGATAGAAGACATCCAGAACAGTCGTAAGATATGCATTGAATAAGGTAAGGTCTCAGACCGAGCTGTGGTTGAGGGTAGAAGACCCCCGAAACCATCGTAAGGGGCATCAAAGTAAAGGTCCCGGACCGACCGAGTTGTGGGAGGAGGAGACCAAAGCCATCGTAAGGTATGCGTAAGGCAAGGCAAGATCTGGCACGCCAATGTAGCCATTACGAGTACCATCTTTTTCCTTTAGATTCTGATCTTTCCTTCATGGTGGGAATTGAAACACCACAGCGCCCTGGTGCCGTGAGCTCAGAGGGCACAAGGACCCACAAGTAATGTAAGCTGACGGCACATGAGAACCTTTATATTGCTGTGAATTTATGGGGTAATTGTCGCCACTGTTGCCATGGCTATGGGTCACTCACCCTGCCAGTGTTGTGAGAGTCAGACATGGTAACCCACTGCCGCTCGCTGCCTCTGTACCACACCGCATGCAATTGATGATGAGACTTTCCGCCACATCTCAACGTCTGTGTTGTCAGCTTACTGTTGTGATCCTCCAGCTGGTGAGGGTACACGTCCTGACGCTCCTTACATCAGCAAGGGACGCGTGGTGTCTCCTGGGGGACACCACGTAACAGTGTAGTACAGTAGTGTGAACAGAGTAAACAGGTAATGAGCCATGGAAGAAGACATTAACCAATTCCTACAGTTAGATTTCACAATTATTCATTTTTTCTCCTTTTTTACGTAAAATGGCCGCAAAGAGGATGAACTGTTCTTACCACACCCTGGGCTGGTAACACAGTTGAGGGTGAGGACCAGTGTCTGAACCATTTTAAACACTGCTTGTGTACATGGTCGCTGTATACATATACATTGTTATCAGCCATTCCTCCAGAGGAGGGAAAGTGTGAGAAGATTAAATTAAACTGTGAGGAAACTTATCGTTCGTGTGGCTGCGGGCGTGGTGGTGGTTTGGGGCCCCGCCCTCCACACACTCCCTCGCGATACGTTCTCTCGAGCAAATAACTAGACGAGCTCCAGACGTGACTTACCGTGGGGAAAGTGGCCGTGTGTGTGTGTGTGTGTGTGTGTGTCCCCAGGGGAGTGAGAGGTGCGTCCTCCACCCCTACACTCCCCAGCCATATCGCCTCCTCCCCGATCCTCCCCAGAGGCACCACTTTATCTTCCTCGTTCCACAACTATACTTCTTCCTTCCTTATTATCCTTTTGCCCCAAGCTCGCCCGCCTTTCCCTCAGCTTCTGCCCGTCCTCACCCTCGCTCCCCTTTTCCACATCGTTCGACCTCCTCCCTCCCTCCCGTCAGCTGCATCAACCCTTCCTCAGTCACTCTGGGTTTACCCAGTGTTGCGACTGATGGCGTAGCGGGCGTACCGAGATGATTAGGGATACTGACCGTATGAGGTTAACAAGGCAAGAAGATGGGTCACGTGACAGGTAGGGAGGTAATTAGACTGGTAATTATGTAGGTCGGTAGGTAAAGAGGAAGGGAGGGAAGTACCTACAAGGTGTGCCAGACCAGCCGGGAAGCAGGTGTTTGTTACTTTGGCCAAGTGGTCGCGACGGTGTCCAACAGTACGATTGATCAGAGGAGCAACACATCTTGGCTCAGACCCAGCTTAAGGCCTACGTAAGGCAAGGTAAGACCCTATAGACACCCACAGCCATGGGTCGTTAGGTATTCGTCAGGTTTAACCCCACTCCCAGCGGTGAGGGGTAGAAGACTCCTGAAACCATCATAAGGTATACGTAAGGTTAAGGCAAGGTCCCAGACCCAGCTCTGGTGGAAGAAGACCTCCGAAACCATCGTAAGATATTCATAAGGTAAGGGAGATAGATTGTTAGGTACGTTCCGAGGCATGTAGCAAACTGGGATCCCGAGATTGTCCGTATACAAATATATCTTCAAACCCGTTGTAACTCTCTCCACTTCATCTCCTGTCCCTCTCTTTCATCATGTTTCTTTCCTTTACTTTTGACTCTGTTTCGTTGTGTAAAAGTAAGGTAATCTCACTCCTATTGCTGTTCTTAGTGTGAGAACAACATACTCCTTTTTCCCTCTTAAGTGCAAGAGGAAAATATCCTCACTCCTCCTACGCCTCTCTAGTATGAGAGGAAGGAACATGTACGCCCTCCTCTCCATAGTATTAGAGCTAGTGTCTTTCAGGCCTCCTCCAATGCTTCAGGACGAACCATCATGAATAATTCTTCAAGCCACAGTAAGTCATTCGGGAGAACATAATTAGATGTACGTCCAGATATGAAAGACTTCTTACACAGAAGCGCTCGGTGCGACGTGGAACACACTGAGGAACTGTTAAACAGGGACACTCTGTGAGGCGAGAGCGACCACACACGAGAATCACTCTGGTCTTATCCCTCTTACCCCCAGGGGTCAATGATTGCACTTTCTCTTCCGCTTCAGTCCAACCTCCCTCTTCCCCAACACTCCCCCCTCACTCTACTTTACCTGCCAGTCTGCTTGCTTGCCTGCTTGCCACCCTTCCCTTGCCCCCTTGCTTGCCGTCCTACTTACCCCACTCCACCCTGCGTACCTCTTCTCCCATATACCATGCTCCTTGCCTGCCCACGGTGTGCTTGCTTGCCTGCCTGCCTGCCCGCTGTGCTTGTGTGGCTTCGTGCCCTGGTTGCCTGTGGTCCAGCCAACCTGTTTCCATTTTTGCAGAGCGTTTGTTTGCCTTTCTCCCTCCCTCCCTCCCTGCTTGTGTGCTGTGCTTGCTTGCCTCTCAGCGTCCCTCCTGGCCGCCGCTGTGCATGTCCACCCTCCTCTCGAACACAGTTTCGCCACAAGACACTAAAGAGGACTTTCACCCGGGCCCATCCTTGGTGCCTCCCTGCGTCCTCCGACCACAGGAGGAGACGACTTACTACACGTTCCACGTCGCTGTTGTCCCCAGCTTGTTGTACATAGCTCCATCATGACCCGACTGGCTACCTGACAGTTCGTCTCTCTATGTCGGTACGGTTGTCTTTATCGATCTGTCTCTCTTTCTGTCTAGTTCTTTATCTGTCTGTCTGTGAGTCTGTGTATTTATCCACGCACACACACACACACTCACACACACACACACACACACACACA
>JAUUDZ010054267.1:0-10419 GCA_032361705.1 Panulirus versicolor | reverse complement strand
ACTGTAAGATTGTAGAAAGGTCTGTTCTTATAAACAGTATATCCTGTGGGTCATCAACTTTACAGCCTTCACAGAGGTTCATCCGACAGTGCATACGCTACAAACAACAGCCGTACTGATGTATTTGAACGTCACCTCAATAGAGCAATGCCTCCTCATTCAATACAGGATAGGGAATCGTAAACTAAGGGGAGAGGGACATCTGAAAATATTACTGATATATTCTGAAATCTATGCTATTCGTCAGTGTCAACAGTGCGCGCGCGTGTGTGTGTATGTGTGTGTGTGTGTGTGTGTGTGTTGTGTGTGTGTGCCAACATACACAGAGATAAATGACGAGTGTGCCTGACAGGTAATGTTGGGAGAAGATATTCATAAGGAAAGACCCCTCCCCGTCCAGTCCTCACCCAGCCAGATGGTGTTGTGATGGCTCTCGCAGTGCTCAAGCTCGGGCTTGATCTTGACATCCTCCACTGTATCTTTGGGCACCTCGAGCGGGAACACCTCAAGCGTCCTCTGCAGGGGATCCACACACTGCCAGACGCTCAGCACTATCACGTCTACCACCACGAAGCTCCCCACCATCAGGTACAGCTTCCAAGGCTCTACGCGCTACACCACCACCACAAGTCACCACCACGAAACAATAGAAGGGAAGTTAGGACCAAGGGATGAGATAAGGACTAAAATTGATTTATGTGTTGAATGGATAGAAGCAAGAATCTAAAATTTGAGAAATTTACGAATCATTTATTTTCCCTGATAGTGACTAAAGCAAGATTGAAAGCTTTTTGGACCGTTTACGAATCAGAACCTCGGAATTGAGAATTCACATTACAGTCATTCATAATATTTTGCTACACTAAGATTAGGGGACATTTACGACATTTTCAATAGTTGATCGTGGATATTCTAAGCCTTTTTCGCTTCCGAAAACCCAGACTGTTGATTTGTTACCTTATTCTCCATTTTAGTCTTTGTGGTGAGTCTGTGGACGCGCCAGATCTTGGAGAACATGGCGCCGTAGGCGAGGGTAAAGCCGAGCGAGAGGCACCAGGCTCGTAGGCCACACACAGTCGGGAACTGTTGCTGGCTGACGAACTGCCCGTCCAAACCCAGCAGGAAGATGGACCCTAGGCAGATGATGATGCCCACCAGCGTGATGTTGTTGCAGGCCGGATGCGACAGCTGGATCAGCCTGGTGATGATGGTGTGGGGTCAGCTACTGGCGTGGTAATAGTGTCGTGAACTGTAAAGGGTTTGTTGTGGCGTTGGTGGTGTATGGTGAGTTCTTGGGTGGGAGTGGCGTGTAGCCCTCGAATGGTAATTGTCTGGTGTATTGCTGTTCAGGAGAGGGTGTGTAGTCTTTCCTTAGCTTTCAGTTGGACAAGAACTTCAGTTTTCAAGTACATAAACTATTTAACAGAAGTTAAACACAAGCTCCTTGGCTCTACTACTTAAACATTTGCCATTGATGAATCTAAAGTCTTGCCCGTCACTATGTATTCATCGTCGACTATCAATAGTTAACAAAATACCAGGTCTCTATGTACGTGGTCATTATGATATGCACAGTGTGTGGCTAGTGGGACATATACCGTCGATACCTGTGGCGCACGTACCGTCGATGCCTGTGGACGAAGGTGAAGGCGAGGAGGAGGATGGCCCATGCAGCCCCGACGGTGCTAATGGTACACATGCTGATGAAGAGACCGAGGGATACGGTACGTAGCTGCCGCCTTACGATGGTCCGGTCCTGCGGCACCTTCCCACCTGAAACGCATCACCACCCGGTGAGGAGACATCACTAACATAACCAGCGAGGAGGTCACTAACATCATCAGAGGTTCATTACTAATATCACCACTGAGGTTATAGGTTTACTTCAACATAGCCAGTGGGTATATACCCAGCCACGTAGCCAGTTAGATAACTAGCCATATCACCAACTGAACCACGCAAGTTTATGATAACGAGTAACATACAACTGACACACGGTTCACACTGATACAGTCCCTTGGCCTTCGTTTTTTGTCTTCCCCACTGAGAGGCATAAACGACGATCGCCAGTTAATGTTTCATTTTTATCAACACCATACATAAGACGTTTAATTCTCAACAATACTGTACATAAGATGTTTATTTCTCAGCAATCCCGAAGAAATATCGCATACAAGATCTTTATTTCTCAGTAATACCGTCCACAAGACCTTTAATTATCTGCTATATCATACACAAGACCTTTAAATTTCAGCAGCATTGTAAACAAAATGTTTAATCATCTACAATACTGCACACAAGACATAACTCCTACCTATCCAGCGTTCTCTGTTGAACCATGTGAGGTTATCCGTCTGTACATCAAAGTAGCCTAGCTTGTGATAGCGGCCGTCGATCATCTGCTCCACCTGTGTCCATGCTATCCTGTCACCGTCATTGCTGAATGCCACTCGTCCCTGAAACGTAATTTCCTCTTGAAAATCTTGCTACGTATTGTCATTCATTTACGGCGTAAAGTATTTCATATGAAGCTTCGAAAATTGCTTTGAATATGAAGGTTCTGGTTCATCAGAGTTTCCTGACTTACTTCCCTGACTAATACCTGAGCGATGAAGTTTAATTTGATACCTACAGACACACCCAGGAACTGTGTGGCGTTCATGGCCTTGTACAGCTCGTCGGCGATCTCCTTGTTGGTGTAGGTGAACTCTTCGATGGACCGGTTTACTGCCGCCAGCCTCTCCATGGTTTTATTGAGGGCGAGCGCCACGCTCCAGATGGCATCGTAGGCCAGAGGAGCTTCCTGAAGAGGAAGATAAGATTATGTTGATAATTCCCTTTCGTTATAATTTATGTCTGATAACACTTGATGGAGTAAGAACTAGACGAATCATGCTCGAGGAAACTTTTATTTCATATGATGATAATCACCTTACTAAGCTGATTATAGAAATTGTTGAATATTTAACTGGGGTCATTTAATGCAAGTGAAAAAAGTGTAGGGTGTGGCGGGCGTATGTTACCTGGTAGCCGACGGGGTTACTCTGGTTCTCGTAGCCTCGCTCTATGAGGGCCTGGTTCAGTCGCCGTCGGAAGCCTCCCGCCGTCTGTTGAGTGACAGCCTTGAATGTCTCTCCCCAAGGAGAACAGCTCGTTATCTCTGTATATAGTGACCTACGGACTTTCGTTTTCTATGTATACAATGACCTACGGATTTTGAATAATTTGTCAAAACTGACCAATGGTAAAGTCTACTGACCTACCTCATTCACGTTACGGTAAAGTTTTATAAATTCAGACTATGATAGATTGTAACCAAACTATGATAAATTGTGGCCAAGTTAGAATCTATTTCTTTTAATGTATAACTACAGTTAGTGTTACGAAATGTCCATATACTTCGGTGGCGCAGTGTGATGAGAGGACAGGGTACCCGCAGGTGAGGTTCCTTACCATGCCAGAGATGGTTTTCTCGTTGTCCTTGTTCCACATGAGTGCCTCAGTGGTGAGGTGACCCTCCGCTGCCATCCGCATTTCTTCCCGGGTGCAGTTGAGGTTCTCCTCCTGCAGGTGGTTCTCGAACCAGCTGTCTTCATACCAGCCTGCAATAACGAATCTCTCAGTACCATACCCCAAAGATCACCTACCCACCTAACCCCATACACCTCACGAAGTATGACACATTTGAGCAGAATCATGTACTGAACCTTCAGTAGTTATCTTGGCTGAGATTTTAATTCAACGTACTATCATAAACATCAAGTAGTCTTTAACAAACACCAAAACCACTTCTTGACCTTGTTCAAGCCGCATCACAGATAACATCCCATTAATTACTCAGTGGTAGTTGTTAAGTATATTTAGGCAGATTTTCAAGTAATAATTTTACATAAATTTCTACGTATGCTACGATTTACATTGTTTTCCATTGTTTACCAAATGTGTTAGGAGATACGTACCAATGAAGAACCAGACGTAGCTCTTGCCATAGAGGGTATTCTTATATATCTCACAGAGGACCCTCCTGGCGGCGTTGACATAGAAGAGGCCGACGATGATCCTTGCGTCCTGCCGCTTGAGGTTCCTCACAGCGTCGGTCGGGTCGGTGAGGAAGCTCTGGCGCGTCACGATCTCGATGCCTGCGTCCTTACACCGCAGTTCCAGGTCCTCCACCGTCTGCACCGCACATCATGCATGGTATCAGTCAGAGACGGAGGGGGTTTAACAAAATTCTCCAATGCCTTATGACCTCTAGGTTTTGCCAAATAAAACATTTGTATTAATACTTTATCAAATTAATTTTTGTTTTAACCCAGATCTACTCGTTCCCTTTTCTCACCTGCTACGATCAAATTCGACTTCATTAATCTGATGCTATGTAAAAGCAAACATACTATTCGTTAGAGTTATAGATCAAATTTCTGAATCTCTTGCCAATTTTGAACTGGAATAATTCATAATGTATGAGAAAACTACATCAAATTAAAAAACGGAAAAAATCTGTTAAGTTTACCGATATGAAGACTTCTTCGGCTTGCTGGATGATAGCGACGCGAGACCAGTTGTACTTCTGCATGACCCTGATTCTGGTAGGGTTGTGGACGGTGGCTGAGGGATGCGTTCGGAAGAACGTCGGGAACCGTTGCCGGTCAGAGAGGGCCGGCGAGCTGGACCCGTATGACAGCTGCGGTACGAGATGCATTAGACACGCACAGGTGGATCAACTTACAACAGGTACAAACAGTTAGCCAGAGGTACAACAGATACACAGTCAATCAATCAACGATAGACGACAGGTACACAGTTAAAGACAAAACAAGTATACATAATACGAAAGTTCGTTTAATGGATGTAAGCAATGAATACGTAATTTCTAGCTGGAATCATCTGCAATTCGTAACAAAAGTCTTGTCATTAGAAATTTGGATGTGTGAGAATATGACAAATTTGACTGTAATATGAAATTACCACATCTAGAAGGAACTCAATACAGTTACAAAGCAGGTTTTGCCTCAGGTTTTCATACATACAGAGACATTAATATATAACTTCGCTATTCTGTCATGGGATATGCAGAAAAATACAGCACAACGAGAGGTCTAATTACCAAACATACGTGAGGGCAAGTGAGAGAACAGAGAATATAGTTGACCTTGCTATCATCAGGTTTCATAAAGTAAGGAATACAGTAGAGGGTATGTGATGTGAGAAAAGGCAGAGGATGAAGCGGTTTTCATCAGTATAATGTTCCCTAAGTAGTGGATACAGCAGAGGGTATGTGACAAGCCATTGTGCCGGATGTAGAGAAACTTACCACAACGAGGTTCCACATCTTGGCAGCCTCACCGATGGTGGTGCAGACTGTGGAGCAGCCGCCGAGGAGCATCAGCTTAGTGGGAGGGTTGTAAAGCAAGTCGTACATCACTGCTGCTCCAAGACCTGGCTCGCACTCAACAACACAACACAAAACGTTATTGTGGTCGTGTGCCGGAGGCTCGATGCTCAAGTTAGGTTACCATAAATAAAAACCAATCTAACAATTTGCTTCCTCTCACTCCCCCAGTTAGGCCGGGTTAGGTTAGATGAGGTTGAATTTGAATAAGTTACGGAATAAACTTGACAACCTAACTTAATGAGAGAAACTTTGGGGGCGATTCTTCAGGTGATCCTAGAATGGACTTCAAAGAAAAGTTTTGAGGTGTTAGGATAATGAGGTGTGAGGCTGAAATGGTCAGGAGATATAAGATTGATGTGTGATGATCATGGGTTACAAGGAACTTGAGGTGCAAGGTTACAAAAGACAGTTTAAGACCATGTATGAGGATGTACTAGTCAAAGAGATATCAACATTATGAGACATAAAGCTGCAAGAGTCATGAGTTACTTTCATGGGATTTGAGGTTGAAGGGTTAGCTATCTGAATTATGACATATCAAGTGGTCAGGATTATGAAGAACAAAGCTAAAGAGATCATGGTTATGAGGAGCTAAAACCATATAACTTTGGAGGATATGAAATATCATGATAATGAAACAAGCAGAATCATGATGTATGACAAGGAGGAGCAACTCACCAGGGAGTCATTCCATGCGAGGTTGAGCTTGTACCCGGGCAGGAGGTCGGGCCGTTTGTTTACATCTTCCATAGCCAGCATGGCGGCCGGCTGACATGCCTACGTCAGGTAGAAGGAATGTTAACTTTTCCATTCTACTTAGATGAAAGTTATATAAGTTATATAAGCTAACATTCAGTAATATTCTGATGCTTTCCACATCAAATTAATCTTTTTCTCTAAAGCCTTCTTCTTGTAATTTGACTAAACATAAGACGAATTGTCAATGGATTGCGAACAAGAAAGATGAAATATACGCGGACATGGCCACATATGCAACCTTACACTAAGAACTTATATAGTACACAAGCCCAGATATTCTTGAGAACATCCACACGTTCCGTACTCACACACACACACACACACACACACACACACACATCCATATCCATTTGAGAGGGGCACTGTAGAAACGAGCGCTCGACTGTACAACAGGTAAGACCGAATGTTGACGCCTGGCCAATAGAAGGGAATGTTGTCACTGAACGTAGATTCGTCATTAGCGCTAACCATTATATATATCAGAATGCTGTGCTGCAGGTGATGCTGGAGATCTTCACACTCCTCAAATGAGTTAAGGGTAGCAGCATAGCATCATCGATTACTTTGATGAACTGTTAGACTTAAGAATATTCCTAACCATTAATCATAATCTTAATATGTTATCATTTTTTTTTTTCGCAGCACGAGGGTTCTATCTTGATTGTAATGATAATGTAATATATTCTCATTCGGATTTCCCTGATCTGAAACTGATATACAGGCCAAATGAGAAGGGAATGAGATCACTGCTCCGGGGGTCCGTCAAAATGTATATTTCACATATCAAAAATACATATAAATAGATATTCTAAATCAAAATCCACTTGAGACGTTACACTGAATTCATATCATCTGCTCTGTCAACCACACTCAGGCCTACATAATACAGATCCACTGCATAAAGTTTCACAGGCATCTAATGATTACAGTAAAAGAGTAAACAAAGAGGACTGCTAATAGGTGGCTGTTTTACAGATATTAAGATTTATTCTTTGTCCGAAATCCTGGTTTGATTTTATTCCTATATACATTATACTTTCCAAAGTCACTTCTCTGCTCACATACTTGTGTGGCTATAACTCAGTGCATTCTTCGTGTGCCTCCACAACATTTACATCTCATTCCTGCAGTTATGGCACCACTATTAAGCTAATCCAGGATCTTTTTAAAGTTCTGTACCAACATCTTACTCCCAAGACGCGTTGCAGTGTTATCCTCTATGTTCAGTGACCACCTGCTGAGACGATACTCACTATGACATATCAAGTGGTCAGGATTACCTCGAGTTACCATTGACACTTAACCTTCTCCATGTTATCTAATCCATAATCTGCCATTTCCATTGTCTTCACAGCAGACACATTAGACCTCGATCCAACTTTCATTCTGTTGCACTGAAGCATCATGTCACCCTTCTTAAGTCATTCTAAATCTGAATAATTTACCTCATTTCCTCGCGGATTTGATATCAACTATTCCACTCATGTGTTATCTGGAGCACGATACCTCTCGCATAATCGTCATCACCTCAGTCCACACCATATACCATTAAACGTTAATCGAAAAGACAAAAGATCTATGTACTGTGCATGCATGGTATCCTGGGTTGTCACAACACTGGTAGAACAGGGCGGGCTGCTCACCTGACCGCCCTGCCAGCCGTCCGAGCCACCGATGGGGAAGATGCCGCCTATGTTGAGGAGCTGCTCGCTGCCCGTACCTCCCACCACCACCGCTGCCATACACACCACCCACGTCCACGCTGACACCTGCATAAAGACAAATTACAATAGAATATTAATTTTACAGGATAATAAACGAATTAGAAAGTTGTGAGCTTAACTTCACTTGCTGGGAAAGGACTATTGTCAATTACTGTTAGACGTGATTACAAAATCGCATATATTAAAATAAAGACGTCAGCACGTATCGAGTTTGAAGGCATTTAGTGATACAGTGTCTGCATGATGTCAAACCCAAGCCGCTACAGAGATGTACCATACAGGTTGCAGATCAAACAAGAACATTTCACTGCAAAAGAACTCCATGTCTTATAATGTGCAAGAATAGGGCCTTTCAATGGATAGGTTCAAACAAACCCTGCAAGAAATCACAACACCATATTGTTAATAACAAACCACCTAAACTTCTAAGTCTATATCCACTTTTTGCATCGAGTTGGTAAAAGACCCCATATGAAATAGAGTGTATTGAAGTTTACGGAATGAACCAGTTTTGCAGCAGTCTATGTCATTCCAGCCCACTGGGTCTGATAAAGACCCTTTGAGACCTATGTGTTTCTTTTTTTGTGCTACCGATCACAGAATGAGCATAGTGTGTGTACAATACACTGGCGGGTGATAACAGCACAAATCAAAAAAGAAAACATTATCAACTTTCTGTTAAATAAACGAGAAAATATCAAAGTATACCATAGCGGTTCGATGATAGATTATAGCCCATTAAAGTTTCATAATTTCATTTTTTTTTTGTTATCATTTATGCATCCACAACTGTCTAGTTTTCAAATTGATTACACACTTTTAAAAGGGCGTTTTATCTGATATTTCTGAAAAAGTGGCTGGTTAAAGTGGTTAGAAGCAGGGTTGCAAATGCTGAGGGTAAACTAGGAATCTATACATGTTCTCTTACAATGGTTCAATATAAGTTGTCAAGGAATGTAAGCGGAAATCAGTTGAAATTAATCTATCGAGGTCATAAAAAACTAATCTTTATATGGTATGATTTGCAATTGATCTTTATGCACACCTTAATCGCTTTAGGTTGTAGGTTTATATATGGCTCTAAGAGCCCCCTTAACAAATATCAAACGACTGGAACCGAACTTCCTCTCACAGATCTGAACTTACTTTATCTCACAGATCTGAACTTCACATCCACTCACAGATCTGTACCCTACCTCCACTCACAGATCTGTTCCCTACCTCCACTCACAGATCTGTACCCTACCGCCACTCACAGATCTGTGCCCTACCTCCTCTCACAGATCTGTACCCTACCTCCACTCACAGATCTGTACCCTACCTCCACTCACAGATCTATACCCTACCTCCATTCACAGATCTGTACCCTACCTCCAATCACAGATCTGTACCCTACCTCCTCTCACAGATCTGTACCCTACCTCCACTCACAGATCTGTACCCTAGCTCCACTCACAGATCTGATCTCTACCTCCATTCACAGATCTGTACCCTACCTCCACTCACAGATCTGTACCCTACCTCCATTCACAGATCTGTACCCTACCTCCACTCACAGATCTGTACCCTACTTCCACTCACAAATCTGGACTCAGATCTGAATCCTACCTCCATTCGGATATTCCTGAAGAGAACTTAAGACTTTAATGTGGACCAAAAGTTTCCAGTACAGTATCTCAAATATCTAATGATTTTTGAGTGCATGAACGAACACCACCCTCTCCTAACCTAAAAAAAAAAAGAAGACACTGGCAGTGGTAAACTATGGAAATACGTAACTACTAATTCAGGCCACAAGTTCTTACTTGCCCAAGTGTTCATTGCACTGTAATGCACTTACTAACCTTCATGTTGGCAGACAAGGGTGAAGAAGCTTCAGGTGCCGAGCATGGCGAAGGAGTTTTACCCGGGGAACAGGTGGTGTCCGGCGGCTCTGTCGCCTCCTGAGAAACACGTCCTAAACCTTCGCGTCAGCCTAGTTGCGCAACACCGACCTACGCGCATCTGGCTAGTAGAATTCAGAAGTTTAATTTGGGAATAATTGTGCTCTGTCTCCCCATCTTCATAGCGGAATTAGATTCGAGTTGGGAGTCATATGTCGTGTTATGGTTAATGGAGAAAAGAATAGAAGCAACATGTTCGGACGGTGGGAATGGTCCAGGTGGGTGGATATTGATTCAGTGGGTGGCGCAAGCGTGGCCCCGCTCCGTGGCACTGGGCATGCTCCTCCGAGATAGTATATACATATCAACATCCATGATATAAAAATAATGATAATATACAAATGGTGTTTGCTTATTTTCTTGGAATCTCGCTCATTTGCGACAGTTTTTAGTTAATCTACATTCCGCTTACTTTATCAAAGACCTTCTGTAGTTAAGTTTACATTCATTTTGTTAAATTCGTTACACTGGAAGCAAATGGTTTCCATATTCTAAGGGAATTTAAATATTTTGTCGTTATAGACACCCGAGAGAGAGAGAGAGAGAGAGAGAGAGAGAGAGAGAGAGAGAGAGAGAGAGAGAGAGAGAGAGAGAGAGA
>JAUUDZ010054256.1:0-10419 GCA_032361705.1 Panulirus versicolor | reverse complement strand
GATTATTATTTTTTTTCGTACTATTCGCCATTTCCCGCATTAGCGAGGTAGCATTTAGAACAGAGGACTGAGCCTTTGAGGAAATATCCTTACTTGGCCCCCTTCTCTGTTCCTTCTCTTGGAAAATTAAAAACGAGTGGGAAGGATTTCCAGCCCCCCGCTCCCTTCCCTTTTAGTCGCCTTCTACGACATGCAGGGAATATGTGGGCATAGGACTTCAACATGACCTATGAGATTCACTGGTTGTAATACTAGCCACTGCATCATGGAAACTGATGTATTTGTATTCACCTATTTGTACAGTATAAGGAGTTTTACACTTGTGGAGCCCTATCTCTTAAACATTCCCTACCATCCTAAAACTTTTTAAATTTATGTATGCTGTCTGCATTAATCATGCCTTCAGTCATACTAATTCAGTGTGTGTAAGTCTAATCATCTATTTACCTGTACAGGGAGGGATTTCTACACTCACAGGGCCCCATGTCTTAAACTATCTCCAATATCATGAAACTTTTTAGATTTCTGTCTGCCATCCACATTCACTATTAACTCACTATGTGTGTGTGTGTGTGTGTGTGTGTGTGTGATTACTATTTGTGTGTTACAGGAGGAGAGTTTTACATTCATGTTGCCTTGGTTATTAATCTTGTTATGTATTAAATCTCGTGTATGTGTACACACACACACACACACACGCTCACATATATCAACCTAATCCAGGTACCTAAATACTGACTAGCCTTAATGGGATGATGATCTGCTGGATTGACTGTGGGCTGACCAATGCATCCAGGGCTTGAACCTTGGTGAGCCCATGTGTGAATCATGTTCACACACTAATTATTACACCGAAGCCTGTATGTGTGTGTATTTTGTAATACTTTACTGCATAAGCTTTCGTATCTTAATTTTGGTATTTGTAAGCCAAGAAATTATCAGCTTTTAACTTCTGAATGTTAGTTATTGTGTGCAGTAAGATGTAGTGGGGGAAATTATACATGGCTGCTGTATCTCAGGAGTCTCCACTGTAGGGGGACAAGGGAGATATATGGGGAGAAGGGAGCAGAGGCAACTGACACAGTTAAGCATAAACGGGAGATGAAGAGACACAAAAGAGTAAAATATAGATAGGAGTAATGGTGTTATCCAGGGTGTCAACTGTATTTAGGGTAGCTGTTGGGAAGAATTAAAAGAATGGAGCTGAAAAGTGAGGCCACTGAAAAGAACCAAGACGACATAGAGGGAAGTTAGATGAAGAACAGAGTGAAGATGGCATAGAGTGAGCCCTGGTGAGCAGGGCTGAAAAAGTTAGTCGGAGATGTAGACAGAAGAGAGGGAGGCAGGACTTACAACAGCAACTGCGTTGGAGGCAAGTATGTCACTGGGGCTCAGGACGACGAGGTAGGCCACGTTGACTAACACATACACCACTGTGACCAACGGCAGTGCCACCCAGATGGCCCGTGGTAGGTTCCTGAAACAAGGCATGTCTCAACACAGGTATAGACGCACATGATTCACATTTTATTCAACCTCTTGAACACAAATGTGTGTCCCTTGGGTATATGGACCTACTCTTTGACCTGACCGTTAGGGGCAATTGCACCCAGCCGTTGTACTGACGGGCTCAAGGGTTGCTCTGTCATGAAATCATCACCGTCATAATCAGGGGTCCTACCATTGTGTTTAAGGTTCACTCCATTGTGCTCAAGGGTCGCACACTCCTGCTCAAGGGTTGTATCATTATGCTTAAGGGTTATGTCATCATGCTCAAAGGTTGCACATTTGTTACACCATTATACTTGAGGGGTTTCAATCTCCTCATATATAACTGGACAATGTAAAGACAAATAATTTTCATTACCATGCATTTCAAAAAAAGTACCACATATTACCTGACCCTAAAACATTGATAGGCTCTGAATATAGTTTTCATTAGGGGTGGAAGAAAAAACAAAACAGGAATTATATTAGTGTGGTTTCTATACAATGAAGCATTTATCTAATCAGTATCTACAGGAATAACTACCCATCATACCACAACAATTCTTACAGAAAGAGTCCTCCATATTCTTAAGTAATACCACCGCTAAATGGGCAAGCATTAACCTCTCCCTGAACCCTGCCCACAGTCATAATGACAATACGAATCCTGTTGCAAATAATTATAATTTTTGCGAACACAGAGAATTCCTTCGTACTTACGGTGAGATTTTGCCAAAGTACAGGGTAGTGAGCATAGTGCTCACCACAGGGGAAATTTAAAGCTTCGAAGAACAAGTCACGTATTACATTTTGTCAGTGTCATGTGTTAGATAGAAATTGTATGTTTGTGGATTGAATGCTAGCAGCCCTCGTGTTGGGAAGGCAGAAAGAAAAGACAGTTACATGGGTCAAAGGAGTGTAATCTAACAACCTCCGGAGTGATGATGGAGTGATAAAAACATGAAGAGGAAGATATAAGAACAGGTGATACAGAAATATACACACGAAATGGGAAGACTAACGAATGGAGGAAAAAAGGCGGATAAATCATACAGTTATCCTGACGGGAATAAGATAAACAAAGAAAAAGAAGGACAGGGATGTAGCCATAATAAGAATAAAATAGACACCGAGAAACAGGACAACATATCAACAAACACAAACGCATGTAAACCTATCACTCAGCTAAAAGACATAGTAACAAACGGCTAAACAGCCAAGAAGGTTGTACAAAATTAACATCAACATCTAAAACCAACAATCCTATTCCCACTCCGACCAACCTCTGCCAGCACTGAACCCTGGTTAATGAAAACAGGAGCTGCTCTGAAACTAACCTCACTCTTCTTATAACCATTATGACCTCCCCAGAGATTTTCTTTGATATAGTTTCATTTCATCAAAGAAATCTGGGCCCCGACATACTATCCTTTTCCCTCTTTTCAAGTCAGTCAAGTAGTGTATAAATGAGAAGTTAATTGAGGTCATTACTTGGGCTGAATGAGTGTATTAAATTAATTGATTTATTTGTTATTGAGTGATTTTAACTTTTATGCAATAAGTGTAAAAATGAGTTTCTCCATTGAAAATCTTTTAGAGAGAAGTTAAGTTGCAAAGGAAGCACTCAAGTTTAGGGGTTAATTTATTACAATCATGGGGACTTTTTCGAATTAAGATCACTCATCCTAAAAGAAAGGAATTACTTGATAAAGCATTTATGCAAGTTAACTGAATAAGATAAAGATAACTTAGATATGAGACCTCAGGTTTGATTAGAACCAAGCACGAAACTCATTCATGTTTAGTTAAGGGATGATTAGAATATTAAACCCACCGGAGTTCTCTGAGAGATTAACTAATCCAGGTCAAGTATTTTTTTCTGACTGCTCACCATGGCATGGACAAATACCGGTTATGGCCATCTCATGCAAGAAGAAAGTTGGGTAAGAGGAAAAGACGAAAATAATCAGATCTTTCGTACTTGTACACCTGGTTCTTAGATGTAGAAGTGTTGTAGTTAGAGTAGAAGATTGAAAAAGGAAGAGAGTTCCACAGTTTTGATACTCGACGGAAGAAATGGTTAGCATGACAGTCGGTCCTGCTGAAGGTATGCGGGAAAAGTATGGAAGGAGGCAGCGGCCAATGTGGGCCGCGGAACGAAGCAGAGCATCTTTCAGAAGGGCTCATTTATGTGGGTAGAGATAAGTGATGACTATCATGATGATAAAGAACTCATAAGGAATGTTACAATTCGCATTATACCAAAAGGGGCTTCAAAAGGTCTAGTCTCTGGGGAGTAAAAATTGCTTTTGCTCTTGATTACTGGGGGAGAGGGAAGGGCTTACTGGGGGAATTGCCCCACTTTAGTATATCAAGAGATGACCTAAGACCAAGCCTCAGTGGCAGGGACTAAAACAAACAGCTCGCGAGAGCAGTGACCAAAATAAAACCTGTAGAGAAGGTATAGAGAGGAATGGTGGGAGAAGTGGTACCTAAAGCATTATGAGAAGTGAGGCTTTTCGTTCTACTGTTGAGGTATAGGAATAAACATCTTAAATATGTGTTGAGAAAATATTCATATATCAGACCACCGAAATTTCTTGTGTAATATATAATGCTAGTAGAATTGGCTTAGTATGGATGAACCACCAGAAAATCTGCTCCTGTGATCAGACGTTTTAGGAAATACAACCGTTGAAGTTATGAAACAATTCGTCTCAGGTGGTAATTATGGAGTGTATACAACGCCACTAACTTTGGAGGCTGTAGATTTTGTAAGTTGCTCACGTGAGGCCCCTAAGATGGAATAAAAGATATGATTATGCTCAAACATATTTACATTATCACAGGGTTGGATCAGTTCAGAGGAAGTGATCTCAATTAAGGAAGACGATCACAAAGTAAGAAACACGGGTTAAGTCAATCACATTAAGTAAGATCGCTTTGGGACTCAACAGTAAAATTCTCGGGATTCACTTTGGTGGAATCACCAAGGGACTCAGGGTGAGTAAGATTACTCAAGAACTCATTTGGGCTAAGTACGATCCTCCAGGGACTCAAGCAGGTTATGTAAGATCTCTCAGACACTCACGTAGGGTAAAGAAGAACGCTCAGGTAATGACTTAAGTTATGTAAGATAACTCCAATATTCAACGTCTAGTACGATGCTTAAGATCCCTAAGGGAATCTCACCAAAATACACTCACTCAGGATGAGTAGGGAGTCCTGTTCACGACTGGTATTTGTAAACAAGGTCCCGCTATGAGAGGCTGCCTAGCTGCAGCACAGGGCCTTCAATGGCTCTGACGCGACAATGGAGCTTTTAAACCCACTAGGACGAGAGAGCCTGGGGTAGGGGATGGAGAAGGCAGGGGGGGTGACAGGAAAGGTAGGGGGGAAGGGAGGATGAGGACAAGGGGTTAAAAATTAGGAGCTCAGGAGGAAGGAAGGAGGAGGCGGAGAGAAAAGATATCAAGACAATGGATGAGAAAGGAAGTGAAGACTTGGGAAAATGTGGATGAGACACATTAATATTAGGAAAATGCAGAGCGCTGAAATAGAAAAACGAAGTGATTGATATATGATACTTGTATATATTTACAAATTCTTATTTTTCGTGATCAGAGAACAATTTCAGGACATGATTGATAAAACCTATAAATATAATTAAAGAATTCATTTTATATTACAAATAAAGGTAATTTCCCAACCTGTTCACCGCAGGCTGCGTCAGTTATTGTCCGAAATGGAAAAAAAAAGAATTAACAAATTCAATTTGCAGTTAGACTCAGATGAACGACGCATAGAAACATGACAAAAATATTGACATACAGAGAATCTCTAATGATTGATACTGAGTCCACTAATGTGTTCCTTCCCACCCAGATTTTAAGAACTATAATCAAAAATTGAAAGAAAAAAATATCTTAAGGCTAAGACAAGCCTGAGCACGAACAGGCAAACAATGAGAAGGGAAAGAATTGATAAGCTGGACGCCTGTTATCGAGAACATAACACATTGAGAATTTTAGAATTTGGCGTACTCTGAGCGTGAGTAAACCGTAATATATCTTCATTATATGTACAAAATTGTATTATATATTAGAAGAGAAATCAATTAACACATAGTTATAATTCAAGAAGCCTAACCAAGTCACGTAAATAATCGTATCGGCAAAGAATCGGCTGTTTTAAGGTAGCGCCATCTTTGTTTCCTGTATGACTTTGGTAAGGCAATTGGTCAAGCTTAAGGCCTGTCATTTTAAGCCAGACGCTGATTATGTACAAGTGGACACAGCCTTCCTCGCGGCGTAATTGGAATAGAAGTACTTTACGCGCTGGCCTGCCAGTGGCCTCGTGCATTGGCCGTTTAGCATTACGACAAGCATCAAGTTGCACGAGCGGCAGTAGCAGCTTCACGACGGTAAGTTTATTAATCCAAGTACATTGTTTATTAATCCAAGTACACCATTAGTTATATTTAGAAAGTTTGTTTAAAGTTTACGTGGTGATTATTTGCCCTATTAGGCAACACCAATTGGGCAGATGTTATTTTGCCGACCAGTCATAGGCTGCATCGATGGGACAGACGTTATTTGCCTACTTGTAAACTTTCAGCTAGTTTCACCTGCACCAACTCTGTGTTATGTTGATGTAGACTAGGGGTTGATAGGGGCCGTGGGTTAGAAACCTTGGTGAACGTATAGTAATTTTAAGAGGTGACTTTTTTTTTTACCCCAACATTTTCCCTAGATTTCATGATGGCGACGGGTATGAGCTTCTGTCGTTTGATTTTTGCATTATACGACATTTGCATATTTTTTGCCGTCGGAAATCAGTAAGTTACAAAGTAGAAGTGAATAAAGTAACTTCTTGAACATTAACACTGCAGGAAATATACTTAATGGTCAATTGCCTGGTCACGGGGAACTAACAATATCTATTCGTCTGCCATCCTGCACTTATTCCCTCCGGTCCCCAGTGGGGGGGTACGCAGCAAATGACGTATATTTCGATTAGAATATTGATAAAGTGAATATCGGCTGTAAGATGTATTTACAGCCGAGGTTTTCAGAAATTAATTAGGTGATACATTTTTTGAGGCCAACAGAACGTATGAAAACCTTATCTACCTTTACCCTAGTGGTAGAGATTTACCTTAATATCCTCTAATGTTGTTAAAATGTACATATTTCCTTAATCATTGGAATGACTACAGATAATTGCACGTTAGTGTTGATCAAAATGTCAATGAACGGTTACCTGTGGAACTGTATATTTCTTATTCATATCATAGAATTGATTCTTTGATTTTTATATAGTGGTAAAGTCTTAATTCATTCACATGATCATTTGACTTATAACCAATGAGAGTGAATACCGGACGAATAACTACGTAAGTGACTGGACAATTGACCACGCCGTAAAGTTTGTTCATCGTTTCAGATGAACAATAAATGCATAACAATAGGAAGACAATAGGCAACTTGGTTTAATCCATGAGAAAACACTCGCAGATTGTCTAAATAAATTTTGCTGTCCAGAATAATTGGAGCACAGTTGCCTATTCTTTGCCTGTGTTATTGTTAATTCTAAAACTTCGTTTTATCCTGTTTCATTAATCATTTTTTTCATACGGGAATTTTGTAAATTTTAGATGGGCAAATGATGGATTTAGAATTAGGTGTTATATATGAAAATTGAAGTATATTCATATTCCTAATAACGCTGATTTCCTTTTGTGTAGAAGAATCCAACATTTTAAGATAAAAAGAAAGAAGCTGGAAGAATATTGCAACACCCGAACAGCTGTCGGGACCTTGCTGTGAATGTATTAGAAGCAAAAATAAACGAAAGAAGAATGAGTTGCTGCTTTCTCCGGGTATGTATACTGTTTTGTCTTGAATGATGCGCTGCGACTCATAACAGTGTGTTTACTTCAGCTTTTATGGCATTAGCTAACTTTTTTGTTGTAAAACAAATTCTAGTTGTTTGTTGCTCTGACAAGCTTGGGCTAACTTAGGTCCTTCGCTACGTACGTCCTTTTGTATCTTTTCCGTACCATTTGCCTGTTATATTTGGCTCAAATTTTGTTAGGATCAAATGCTTTTGCCCGTAACTCGTAGTACGATTAAAAGAGCTTCTGGCAAGGCGCCAAACGGAAATCATGGGTTTCGCATTTTCGTATCATTAAAGAGTAGGTTACTCGATCCAGTCTTTTTTATTTTGGGACCAGTGATGCCATTTTGAATAACACTTTTGAGTTTCCCAGACTTAGGAGATTTTCCTTCCAGTGGCGTCACTCCTGTGCTGTATGCTTATATTTTGAGTTCCAATTTTGAGGGTGACGGAAGATGTCATCAAGTCCGTCCAAGCTCTTGTCAAACTAGAACGCATTAAACGGAAAATGGTTTTATCACCTTGCTAGAGCGAGCATGCAGTAAACTGCATGAAAATTATTATTGCCTTAACGCTTAACATGTGAATATCTTCACGGAAGTACTGTGAAAATGAAGTGTTTTCTGATATTGAACTAGTTTTTTAAAAACCTCTAGATATCGAACTAAAGTAGTTTTTTTTTAAAAAAAAAACCTCTTCAAAACCTTATAATCCCCCGGGTATCACTACCGTAATGAAGGTTCATGAAGTAGTGCTCTTACGGCTTAGGAAAATAGCCTTGGAATAACCGATCTTAACAAAGGCAAAGACACGGATGAAGGACCGGTAAAAACTCAGTAAGGCTAAGGAATGTACGCTGCTACACTCCTACCCTACGACCGAGCCAACAGCTTCACCTAACCGTCCGTACTCGATCTACGCAACGTAACCGGCCCCGTTGACCTCGGATTGACATAGGTGAAGTAAGGTCCCACGAGCTCGTGCATAGAGCACTTGGGTATGCAGTTATGACTTGTATGTACACTTGCATATTACTGCACATGCGAGGCTATTTCATGTACAGAAATTACTGGGTTTTCAAGGAAAACTAATCATCAGTAACTGACCAGCAGAACTTAAGATTAGTTTCCTGTTAGAACACCTAGTATGTAATATATGTTATTAATTGCAGAATTGTGAGTGATTAGGTGTTGTATGTCGTAAAACTAGTAGGTAATTGATTGATTATTAATCAGAACCAGTTAACAGTAATAAGTTGTCAAAAAATTGTATATAGAAATCAGGATATTAATAAGTGATTTTGTATACGACGATTTTTGTATTAATATACACACTAGTAAAGAAACCTAGCAAATCCGTGTCGTAGGAATAATACTCGTTCATGATGTTCAAAAGCACATAACAAAATGTAAATTTTACTCGGAATACAGAAAAAATGAAAATAGAAAACGACTGAAGCTAATAGAAATGAAATGCTTCTGTCTTATATAGTACTGAAGTGATCATAATAACTCCCATAGACTTTTTATCCTGTAAACGTAAACGACCCTGGAGCACAACGGTACGCCCCTTCAGGTCAGTGGTTCGACCCTTAAGTGTGATGATGTGGCATTCAACCCGGCGGTAAAGGTTTTGTGCGTGATTAAGAGGCCAGGCCATCACGCCCACGGTGGGATTTGCACGGTCGACGACGCATTTAATCCGTGGGAGGTATGAGATTCCCCGTACGTGATCATGCAATTGTAAGGTTTTCATGGAGGAAAATTGACACGATTTACAAGGTCGGTTTGTTGTTTCGTGTTGTATGTATCAGCCGTTAGGATCGTGGAGGCTTACGACGTTATCTTGCAACTCAGGAAAAACGGAAAAGCTTTTGATATGGCGGATGATTATAGAGAAGTATTCGTTACTGTAGTGATAATGGTAAGAATATATGATACGTAAGAGAAGGCTTAATGAAGAATTGTAGAAAACTTAAAAGTGCGTAAATTTTGAGTCGAGAGAATGTGTCACGTGGTATAACGTGTCTGTAATGGGACGTTTGAAAACGTTTGTGAACGTATGAGAACGTCCCCGAGCGTACCTTTAAACAATAAGATACGAATAATAAAGTATTTATAAGCACTTACGATAAACCGGCTACATAAAGCATCTCTTTACTGAAGAGGTAACACGTGCGTACATAGAACAGTAAAAGTGAACAAGTGTGAGAGTGTGTTTAGTTGTAGAATATTCTTAACATCTGAAGAGTGCGTTCAAGATTGGTGGATGTAGCATGTCATTGCTGGACTCATTGGCTCTGGCTGTTGATGGGACTAAATCCCAAATAATCAACCACCCAACCTAATGTACTAGACATATGTGTTGTGTGAGAGTATGTGGTATTTTCACATTATTTACCACATGAAGAACATCACTCGATTTGTGGTTTCTGCCTTGATGTTAGCGATTGGGATGACCCTGGTTGAAAGCCCAAACAACCCATGAACGATGGATAATAAGTGTTTTGATATTAGTTTCAGGTGTGGTTTATGGTTTTTAGATTATTTACTTTGTAGTCGCTGACAGCCCTTGAATATGATGACATTCGTAGAAGCCTTTTCAACATCACTGTTTTATATTGAAGGTGACATTACGTATGGTTATACGTAATGAATATATTTGAGATTTTTCAGTATTATGTCTAAGGGTTTATACTAACGCAGAATCTGGTTGGATGAGATGAATACTGAGAATGACACAATGTTCTTAAGAGCCCCATGAGATTGTGAAAGTGAGGATAAGAAATATCTTAAGTGTGAAATATGTCTCATTAGATTTGAAATATATCTCGTCCTACTTGTGACGATTAGAAAATAGATTATGAACGTAAAATGTCTCATCTTACCAGTTACAGTATGAGAAAAATATTGAAGTATATGTTATTCTTGCTGTTAAAATGGTGACGAATACTTTTCAAGTAAAATGTTTTTAGCCTACTCGTAAAAATACAGGCTAAAACTAGTGAATGATATATATATATATATATATATA